>JAFEMH010002101.1:0-297500 GCA_022495995.1 Adenophora triphylla var. japonica
CTCCGTAAAACATTTTACGGGAAAACATTTTCCAGAAAACGTTTTCCGGAAAATGTTTTACGTCGAAACAAACGGAGCCTAAGCCGGGGCTTCACCGGCGAAGGCCCTCCGGCGTGAGAATAAGTTCACGGTTTGTAGAGAGAGAAAATAATTTGACAGAGTTTCGGAGTCAAATAATTAACGTACAAGAATATGGAAATAATGGCTTATATTTATAATGATGGATTGATAGAATCCATGTTGAACTTGGACTGTAAAGAGATAAGATATAATCCTAGAAAGATTATATCCGTTAGAGAGTCCTTATTTGACTTGAATTGATGTAGAAGGGTGCAATCCTGATTGGATTATAACTGCTTAATCCTTGTTTGAATAGGATATCAATGACTGCTCTGCCGGAAAGCCGAGATGCATAAATTCTTTATCTCGTCATATGCAGATATGCCGAGATGCGAATATTCCTCTCCTCATCATTCATGGCCATCTAGGTCCATGATGAGCCGGGGAGGGAAAGAGAAATAAGTGACGCCCGTCATGACAACATCAAGGCCGAGGGAGGCACCTCGTCCTCAAGGGAGACGATCTCGGTCTACGAGGGAGGTCTCCTCGGCCCTTATAGTTGGGCCTCATTTATGTTTGCTTATAGGGCCTTGGTCGGCCTTGTTGATGCCGAGGTACGAAGACGAGGAAGCCCAAGTATTACCTCGTAACTTGATATTTGATGGATTATGTTTATGGCCCAATCCACTTGGGCCTGACCCGGAAAAGCCCATGTTCTTATCTCGGTTTATACTGTTCAGTGGCCCCCAACTTTCTAACTCGGCTTATGACGAGGAGAAAGTCATCTCGTCCTCGGCTTATGAGAGTACGAACAGGTTGTCACGTGTTAATGTCGCTTCATTATCTGTCGGTTATTCAGTACAATGATGAGGCGTGGTCTACTAAGCTCTGACACACGTCTTGGAAACCACCACCCCATTTAATGTTGGGGGCGCCATACCCGTTAACCCACTTTTGATTCGGGTTTTACCCGCTTTTGAGGGTATATAAACAACGCCCTTATATCAATTTGTCTTTTTACCTTGGTTGAGTGTTTTGGGAGCGAACAAGAAATTTGAAAACCTCTTCGTGTTCTTGCTCATTCGAGTCGCCCAGAATCTCCAGCAACTTTCCGATTCACCATCCGATTTAGTTCATCTTCCTCAAATCAGGTATATTTCTTCTCCCTTTATACTTTTCGTTTTTGATTTTGCAATTTGTTTCACGTCTTCTAGGGTTTTGGTTGGGTTTTGCTTTCCGCCATTGTTGAACCCTTGGAGCTTTCTCTTGATTTTCTTGAATATACGCTTTAATGTGCGATTTCTTGGGTTTTATTCGAACTTGATTGACATCGCCATTGCTACCCCTTTTGAGGCTTTTCTTGAATTTCTTGTTGACAAAGTTCTTGAACCCTTCGTTTAGAAATGGCACGTTCTTGGGACCATACCCTTCGATTCCGTTACGGGTACCACAAGGGCAACTTGAGGGTTTACCGGAGAGAGAGAGGACCGTGGTTGCTGGTGAACTTGGCAGAGATAGGTGAAATGCTGACGAGGTATGGATGCACGAGGATGTACATCCAGTATCCGGACAAGACGAGGATAGACAGGGTCGACTCGTTGTCCCTCAGTATAGTGTTTTTTAAGAATAGAGCCGAGATGATTGAGCACATCAATTTGTTTTACCCGGCTTCGGATCAAATTGATCGTCTTCGTCAAAGTGGTAAGGCTCCCTCCTCGGCCTTATTGTAATGACGAGGAGACGCATCCCTCTTCCCCGTCTTAATATCAGCCTTGGATGATATAATTAATTTTTGCTCCTCGGCCTTTTGCAGATATGACGAGAAGAGGGGATGAGGCCTCCACATCCACCAAGATCGTAGATGCCTTTGTTGACGGCGAACAAGTCGAAGGAAAAGGTGGCAGAGGAAGGGGAAGCTGAGGTGGAGCTACTCGTCCCCGGACTAAACCAGTCAAGGCCGGGGACCCCATGTTGGAGGCCCTATACTCGAGATACGGGGTGGACAGGAACGAGTATAGGCTAACCTACGTCGGCCATCCCTCATTTGAGTCCAAGGGAGAGAAAGATAGGTTCTACTATAATGATGGCCACATCCATTTTTAGTTCAAGCAATTTTAACAAGGACTTCGTCTCCCTTTGGATCCTTTCATTAATGAGTTTCTAGGAGACTTGAGAGCTGTCCCGGCTATGCTGGGAGCCAACGAGACTAGGGTCCTTGTAAGTTTTATTGTTTTATGTCGTAGTCTAGGTTTCGAGCCTACCCAAGCTGCCTTCTACCATTTCTTCAACATCAGCTATACCAGAGATACCAGGTTGATAGTGATAAGGAGTGACTCCAAAAAACCAAAGATCATCCTCCCTATGTCCAGCAAACTGTCAGGTTGGGAGAACCATGCTATTAGGGTGGAGAGCCGACAAGGCTGGGAGTTCCCCTCTCCCATTGATGAACCTTTGGTCCCTAGGAAAGTGGTCCGAGCTGAATGGACCTCGGCTTTGATTAATCGGCTTAATGACTTTGCCAAGGTAGGCTTGCTTGAGTAGGCGGTATTGGAGGCCGATGACCGGTATTATGTTTAAGATGGGCTGATGCCGGGATCGAGGGACGGCGTGGTTCCTCTCGTTCCCGTTCATAGGGGAAGGAGGCTTAACGACTGGAAGGTCCACCCGGTCTGGTCTTTTATGATGATTGTGCTCGTTGCAAACTTGAGCCCCTGGATCAATGCCTTAGAGATGAAGACGTCGTAGGATGTAATTACCCTTTCCTCGTTTCTTATATACTTGTTTAATTGATGCTTGTTTTATCTGTTGTCGTAACATAACCATCTCTTCCTCATACTTGCAGATTTAACCCCTGAACAAGAAGCCGAGATGGCCTCTCTAGAAGACGTTGATCCCAAGGAGCTTATTAAGATGAAGAGGAGATTGGTCAAGACCTCGGTCCTCACTCAGAGGAAGAACGAGGCAACCACTTGTCAACTCATCTTGTCTGCAAAGGGTGATCTCCCCTTGCTAGTCAAGCTAATAGGGGAGGCTGTCGAATTCGAGGAGGAAGCCTCGGGAAGCCGAGATAATCAACCAACCACCGAGGGGCATAGCCCCCAAGTCGAAACTGCTGGGATTGAGATGGAAACGGACATCCCATCTGCCGAGGATACGGGTCTCGTCCAACGGCACTCGGGCCAAAAGAGGCCCCAATCTGGTTCTGTCGAGGGGCCCCCTGCGAAGAAGGCTGCTGCTGCTTCCTCATCTCGGTCCATCCCTCTTGGCACAATCAAGTCATATCAAGATGACGAGGTGCTAGCCCGTCAACTCATCTCCCAACCAACTCCCCTCAGAGGCTTGAATGTGCTAGCCAGGGAAGGTGCCCAGGTCAGGCTGGGCCGAGCTGTCATTCACAGGGCCATGGATAAGGAGCTTTTAGAGAGTTTGATAAAGGCTAAGCACACCAATGAACATATGATCACCCGGCAGGGCCTGTTGATGGCAAAGGTATTTTACCTCGTTGTTTCCTTCTCGTACCTTGTCCTTGATATTTCGCTGATAATGTTGTTTCTTTGTCTATGCAGTGGGCTACCATGGTTGCTCATCAGTTCATCCACAATAAAGCCATGGATAAGCAGATTGCTGAGCTTAAGGCCAGCATGAAAAGTGGAGAGACCGATATGGCTGCAGCCGCCGAGTTGCTAAAGGCCAACACCGAGCTAGAGGCCGAGAAAGCGACTAAGGCCAAGGCCAAGGAAGAGAAGAAGCTTGCCGAGGAGGTTAAGGGGAAATCCGAGGAAGCCCTTCAGCTCAAAGATGAAAAGATTGCTGAGCTAGAGAAGCTCAATGCCGAGGTCACCCAGAGAGCCGAGGGGGCTGAGGCTAAATGCCAGGAGCTGGAGGCCGTCATTCCTTCCAAGGAAGAGGAGGCTGTTGCTTGTTTCAAGGGCAGCCAAGCCTTTAAAGATACCGTGAATTACAAGACGACCACCATGTTTCAAGACGGCTATCTCCATTTGGCACGTCGTCTAATGGCTGACCCCTCTCACGGCCTGGATTAGAACGCCATAGCTCGGCTTATTTGCCAGGACGCGTATGATGAAGTAGCTCGGGCTCTTCACAACGTAGTTCCTTATTCTGAGTATAATTTGGGCATCATGGCCAGGATGGATGCTCGGAATGGTAAAGAAGCTTGGGTCCCTCCGTCTATTGATCCTGGTAACCTCAATGCCTTAATCGAGATGATCAAGGACGAGGGCGAGATGGAGGCGGAGGCCGAGGTGGGTGCTGATGACGAGGCTCAAGCTAATGTTCAAACCGAGCAAGCCACCATCACTACAGATCTCGTATCTGAGCTAGCTGATCCGAGGATAGGGCTTTCTTTGGGGAGATCCCACAAAAGAAGAATCCTTAGGAAGTTTTTCCTTTTTTCATTATGTAATAGAGTAGGACTTTGTAAATCTTTCCCTGAATATTAATGAAATGTCCTTTCCTTTCAATTCATGTCTTATTGATATTATTAATTGTTTGAATGCTTGTCTGTGGGCTTTGCACAAGTACAAGTCTGCTTTTAAGGGGAAGCGGAGGATAGGTACCTCTTTCTTCATCCTTGTATAAGACGAGGAGGCTGACTCACTCAAAGGATTGTGTCAATTTTGCCTACAAATCATTAGGCCGAGGTGGGGTTCCTCCGTCTTGACTATTTGTGTTTAACCTCAAGTCATTAGGCCGAGGGTGATTCCTCAGTCTGCCCATTTGTTCAGGGTATTTTCTTCTTTTGCGTCTCCTTATGCCGAGGAAGATGACTCGTACACATGTTTCATATGTGGAATGCCTGTAGTCGTTTTATGATGAGGTGTTTCCTTGTCTTGACATGAGGCAAGTCATCAGGCCGAGGAGGGGTCCTCGGTCTTGACTGCTGGGTTTTTTCTTCTTTTTCATCGCCCTATGCCGAGGAAGATGACTCGTACATAGGTTTCAGATGGTCTTGCCTGTAGTCATTTGAGTTGAGGGGTTTCCTCGTCAAGACGTTAGGCTTCCTTCTTTTTCATCTCCTCACGCCGAGGAAGGTGACTCGTACGTAGGTTTTAGATGTTTGGCCATTTAGTCGTTTATGTCGTGGTAGGCTAGACGTTTGGCATGTTTTTCGAAGAGTCGGGGATAAGATCCTCGTCTTCCAGTGTTGTGTCAGTAGTTGGTAGTTGCTAGGGCTGTTACACGAAACGAGCCCGCTCGAACTCGGCTCGAAAAAAGCTCGAGTTCGAGTGGGCTCGAGTTGAACTCGAGCTCGAACCGATTTTTAAGCTCATCATTTTTTCGAGCTCGGCTCGTGTTTGGCTCGTATGTTCGACGAGCTCTGTTCGAGATCGACTCGTTTGAGCTCGACTCGGGCTCGGCTCGTTAAAAGCTCGAATGAATTTTAGTATATATATATACATAAGCTCGTTTAGGCTCGAGTTCGATTACAACTTGAATTAGGGCTCGATAAAGCTCGTTTGATTTCAGATTTTTTTCAAAAAATAAGTCGAAGCTCGAGCTCGGCTCGTTAATACTCGAATTCGAGCAGCTTGCAAAAAGCTCGCGAGCCAGCTCGCGAAAAGCTCGAAACTTGATTTGAGCCGAGCTTGAACAGGCATTCTGGGCTCGAGCTCATTTAAAAGTTAACGAGCTCGAGCTCGAAACATCAAAAGCTCGGCTCGGCTCAGCTCGGTTCGTGACAACACTAGTAGTTGCTTTGCATGTTGAAGAAGTAACTTTCATAAACTGAAACTGATTACATCGAATTGCAATCCTACCATACTGAAAAGGTAAACGACTAATAATTAAAACTAATCTATTACATAGAGTAAACTAACACTTAATGATAGTACTTTCGGAGATTGTCGGAATGCCACGGGTGCTTGAGCTCTTTCCCCTCCTTAGTCTTCAATTTGTATGTCCCTTCTCGAATGACTTGAGTTATGATATAGGGACCTTCCCAATTTGGGGAGAGCTAGTTTTGTTCTGCCTTTCGACCAGTTGCTTCAATCTTTCTAAGTACCCAATCGCCAACTTGGAATACTCTTCTGTTGACCCTCTTGTCATGGTACGGCTTGGTCCTTTGCTTGTAATTCACCATCCTCATCTTTGCGGCTAGTCATTTCTCATCTATCAGGTCTAGGTCTAAGAGTCTATTAACCTTGTTGACTTGCTCATCATAATGGGAATTTCTCACAGTAGGGATAGCCATCTCAGCTGGTGCCATAGCCTCAGAACCGAAGGTTAATGCGAATGGGGTTTCCCCGGTTGGCCCCGGGTGGTTGTGCGAACAGCCCATATGGCTAGGGGAAGTTCGTCCAACCATCTGCCCTCACGTCCTTCAAGGTTCTTAGTAAGGGCTGTTAGGACCAATTTGTTAGCATCTTTCGCTAGTGCTTTGCCTTGAGGTCTACTTACTGATGACTTGGCATGACGAACTCTTACTCTGTTCAACTTTGTTGTAAATGTCGTATAGAATTGGAGTCCATGATCTGAAATAATTGTGTGTGGGAGCCCAAAACGACACCAGATGTGGTCATGGACAAAGTTGCTTGCATTCTCTTCCGTTATCTTGGCCAATGCTTTTGCTTCTATCCATTTGGAAAAGTAGTCGACTGCTACTATCACATACTTGAAATTGCCTCGGGCGGGAGGGAAGGGTCTGATGATGTCGATCCCCTACATATCAAATGACCATGTAGGTATTGCAAGTGTTTGCTCAACTGCTGGGAGTCTAGGAATGTCGGAGAATCTCTGGCACTTGTCACATTTTCTAACATAGGCTTGCGAGTCCTCCCTCATGTTTTGCCAATAATAACCTAGCGAGATGATCTTGTCAGCTAAGGTTCTGGCCCCCGGGTGTCCGCCGCAAACGCCTTCATGCACTTCAGCCAAGAGATTCTCAATTTCCTTGGGATAGACACACCTCAGCAGGGGCTTAGTAAAAGATCTTCGGTAGAGGACTCCGTTTATCACAACGAACCTTGGTGACCTCTTCTTGATAAGTTTAGCTTCTGTTTCATCTTCTGGGAGTTGGCTCTTCTCGATGTTGTCTATGTAGTCATCGATCCAGCATCTCTCCTCTCCATCTAGGAGCATGACTTGTAGTCTTTCGTACGCGGGTTCTTCAGCAAAAACTACGTATGGATTGGAGTTAGACTCAGACACATCCATAGTTGCTAGTTTAGATAGAACGTCCGCGATTTGGTTATCTTCCCTGCCTATTTGCTTGATCTCGAAGAACTCCATCTTCTTTGTCATGTCTAGGACCAGGTCTCTATATTTGGTAAGTACGGGGTTTTAGGTGTTATACTCTCCCTTTATTTGTTTGACAATAAGTTGGGAGTCACAGAATGCCGCTACTTTAGTTGCTCCATAAAAGGAAGTCAACTCGATACCAAATATCAGAGCCTCATATTCAGCTTGGTTGTTGGAGGCAGGGAACTTGAATCGGATGATGTGTTGCATGGGGTACTCTCCTTCCAGACTTGCTAGTACAACTCTAGCTCCGCTTCTCTCCTTCGTAGCTGATCCATTCGTGTATAAGACCCAACAGTTGGATGGGAGTTCAATGGGAAACTCTTCCTCCTCCGTTGTGTTTTGCTTATGGGAGGTGGGGACGTGTTCACCCATGAAGGCAATCTCAACCATGAAGTCAACCAGAGGTTGTGCCTGGAGGGTCCTCCTTGGTTGGTACGTGATATCAAACTCAATAAGAGCGATAGACCAATTTAGGAGACGTCTGGAGCCATCCAACTTATACAGAATTTTCTTCAATGGTTCATTGGTATACACGGTGATGGGATGTGCAGAAAAGTAGGCACGTAGTTTTCTTGATGCAATAACCAGTGCATACGCTATCTTTTCCACATTGAAATATCTGCTCTCCACGTCTGACAATGCCTTAGAGACATAGTAGACTGGTTTCTGTGTTCCTTCGTCACTTCGTACAAAGACAACATTTACGCGCTGATGCAGTGGCGCCTAGGAAGACATACAACATCTCACCGCATCGGCGCTAAGCAAGGGAGAGGAACCCAAGTACTCCTTCAACCGGAGGAATGCTTCGGAGCTTTCGGGAGTCCATGAGAAGCCCTTGGTACCCTTCAATACCTTGAAGAACGGCAGTGATTTTTCGACGGATTTGGCGATGAATCTTCCAAGTGTCGCTATTCTTCCATTCAATCTCAGAACCTTCTTGATGTTGATAGGTTCCTTCATGTCAATTAAGGCCTTGATCTTCTCAGGGTTCGCCTCGATCTCCCTTTTTGATACCATGAAGCCTAGGAATTTTTCAGCCGTCACCCCAAACACACATTTACTTGGGTTTAGCTTCATGTTGTTGGCTCGTAGATTGTTTATTGTTTCCTCTAGGTCAGGGGCGTGACTGCCCTCCTTGGTTTTTATGACCATATCATCAATGTAGGCCTCCATGTTGCGACCTATTTGTGCTCCAAATACCTCATTCACCATGGGTTGGTAGGTAGCACCGGAATTCTTAAGCCCAAAGGGCATCATGACATAACAATAGTTTCCCCCAGATGTTTGGAAGGTCGTCTTCTCAATGTCCTCTTCCGCCATTTTGATTTGGTGATAGCCTGAATAGGCATCTAGAAAACTGAGAGTTCGGTGTCCAGCTATGGAGTCAACCAACTTATCAATTCTGGGGAGAGGATAACTGTCCTTAGGGCAGGCCTTGTTAAGATCGGTGAAGTCTATACACATTCGCCACTTCCCATTTTGTTTTTTTACCATTACCACGTTGGCCAACCAAACGGGGTATTTCACTTCTCGAATGATTCCGGCGCTAAGCAACTTTTGCACCTCTTCCTTGATAGCTTCCTCCTTGTCCCTTGCAAAAATCCTCCTTGTCCGTGAGATGGTTTTTGCCAATGGATCAACTTCTAGGCGGTGGAGGGCTACTTCTTCATTGATCCCCCTCATGTCTTCAACTCTCCAAGCAAAGATGTCAAGACTGTTTTTCAAGAGGGAGATGATTTCTTCCTTTTCTTCCGGGGATAGCTGGCCCCCGAGTTTGTTTTTTTGCTCGGGGTAGTCAGGGTTGATGACTACCCCTTCTAACTCATCTACGGGCTCCATTTCTGGACCGTCCCAAAATTCCAGAGACTCGATGATGATTTCTCTAAGTCTTCTACCCTCGTTGTCATTCACGTCGAGGCCTTCCTCTTGCATCAGTTCGTCAACGTCGGGCATATCAACTATCCTCAAGTCAGAGTTGGCCCCCGAGTTCTGGCCGCTGACGAGAACAGGATCTGTCTCCGGGACGGGCAGAACTATGCCTTGGTCAGCTGCAGTTTCTAGGACCAGAGGTTCCTCTTCCAGTATTTCATGGATATAGCTCATCCTAGAGCTAGTATGGGTAGTTTTCAGGGACTTAGAGATTTTGATGTTATCTTCCGGAGTATCTATCTCCACGCTTTTGGATGCTTTCCGGCTCTTCACGACATGCTCCAAGAAGTCCTTGGCGGTCGCCCTCACGCATCCAATTCCAGCACGAGTAGGGAATTCAACTCGTTGGTGAGGAAGGGAGGCGACCAACCCAAGTTTTGCTTGACTTGGAATGCCAAGGATTGCATGATAGTCACTTGTCAGACCCATGACTATGAAAGTGACTGTAGCCTTGGATCGGAAGGGATATTCGCCGACTTCTAGCTCCAGGTCAACAGTTCCCTTAGCACCGAATTTATGGTTGGTGAAACCTTATAGCCTTCCATGATAAGGCTTCAGGATGGTGTCTTTCAAACCCATCAATTGGAAGCAGAGTAGTACAATATATCACGAGAGGCCCCCGTGTCGATGAGAAGTCTCTCGGATTCAACGTTGTCAATTCGACCCTTTATCACCAAGGTTTGCTCAAGAGCGGCACGGCTCCCCGCCAATTCATTGGGAGAGAAACTTATGACCTCTTCCACCTTATGAACCCAGCCAGCGGGAGAACGTGAGTACACCTTGCTCAGCTCATGAATCTGGTCTCTTAGCTTTCTGGTAGAGACCACCTCTTCTCGAATCACATGCAATTTGGCCCTAGGAGGCCTCTGTTCCCCATCCTCGCTTTTGTCATCATCTTCACTTTCGTCCTCCTTCCGCTTCCGCTTGCCATCTTTCTTCATGACATAGCGGTCAAGTTTTCTCTCTTCGACCCACCTTTGGATCATTCGCTTGAGGGCGATGCACCTTTCAGTGTTGTGACCATGGTCCTTGTGGAAATCACAGAATTTGGAAGTGTCACAAGGGAACTTTGGTTTGTTGCTCAGCGGACGAGGTGGTGGAAGGTTCACAAGTTGCATGATCTCCGTGATGGGCTTGGTAAGAGGGGTAAAAATTTCAGGCTTTTCAGAACCCCTCGTTCTATTCTTCCCCTTGGATCCATTACCATTCTCATTTCCATTGGAAGCATGGCAAGTGCCAGCTGCTTCTGGTTCCGTCTTGTCTGACCTCTTCTTGCTTTTGTCTTCTGCCATGGCAATAGCGTACGCCACATTGTATAAGTCTGCTTTGGACTTTGGATCTCAAGCGGAAAGTTCATAAATAAGTGGTCCGGATCTCAATCCGGAATTGAAACAAACAATTACCTCCCTGTCTGCGCGAGGCTTTCTTCCACTTGCTCGCTATGGTTCGGCATCAGTTATAATAGCTTAAAGTGGTCTCATTCTTCCCTTGCTCAATGTTGGCAATGTCTGTTAATCTCTTCTTCCTCCTTCCAGCCATCGCAAGGTGGTCTAGGAACATCCTCCTCATACCTCTCCAGCTATCGATGCAACCCTTTTTTAGCTCACGGAACCAGGTCAAGGCTGTTCCGGAGAAGGTGCTCGTGAAAGCTTTACATAGCATGTCATCGGCCTTTGTGAGGAGGTTCATAGTCGACTCGAAACTTTGCACATGGTCCTTCGCGTCTGTGGTTCCGTTATATTTTTCAAAGTTCGGGACCTTAAAAAGGGGATTAGGTGGTACATCTGTTATTCTCTGAGAGAAGGGACGAGTGGACCAGTTGTCATCACCGTCTTCGTCAACCTTCTTTACCATCTCCATGTCGTCAATTCTCTTTGTTAATGCAGACTGTGGGTGTTACCACAGGTGCTATCACTGGCAGTTGGGTGTTACTCGAACTGGAATGAGTTGTAATTTAATAATTCTTTCCATATTAATTTATATCCTAATGTCTAATATTATTTGCAAGATATATGTGTTTTTTGGTCCATATTTCAGGTTAATACATGGCTGGATTAAATGCTAAAATTAAGGAAGAAGTTGGTGAAGGAGTTACACGTAAATAGAAGATTTACGAGTAACTTTTGCTTGGTCCATATTTGTTGATGAAGAAGAAAAATGTGGGAAGACCAAGTCATGGAGTTGTTGCTAATTATTTGAAGTGTACAATACAAAGAAAGCAAGAGAGTACAAGGTGATGAAGCAAGGACTTGGTCTTCAAGAATTCGGTTGCTACTTTTTAGGGAAGTTAACGCATGAAGAGGAATTCAAGCCAAGAAATCTCTCCACTCCTCACACACGATCTGAAGGTCCAAGGCTGTTATTTTGGAGTAGCCTCCAAGGCAATTGAAGGCTATAAATAGGCTAGGTGTGATTCATTTGAAGATATGCCAAATATCAAACACACACACCATAGCACAAGAGAGACAAAGTTCTTTGGTTCGAATATCCTTCCTCCCTTGTGATTCTAGCTTAAACACTGAGTGTTTAAGAGAGTGTTGGCTAAGGATAGGATTCGTTCTTTGTCTCATTTAGTTCCATAGAGCCTTATCATTGTATTAGCAATAGGGAACTTTCGACTTTGTAATTTTTCTATATTGATTATAAAGTCTTCGCCATCTAGGCACACTCAAGTTATATATTTATATAACTTGAGAAAATTATATCTTGTGTTATTTATTTCCGCTGCACAAAGTTTTTACAAACTATTTTATTTGGTGTGTGTGTGCTGTCCGTCAGTGTGTTATCCAAGGTGTTGGGTAACATCTACGGTAACATCTCTTTCCAGTGAAGCCATTGACAATTTCAATTGGTATCAGAGCAGGTCACTTGACGATACTAAGTGCTTGGTCTAGGTGTCATGGCTTATGATCCGGCTAATCCTAACAATAAGCGTCTTCCTGTGTTAGATGGCTCGAATTATTGTTATTGGAAGATCCGTCTACGCTCGCATATCAAATCAATTGATCTTCGAGCATGGCGATCTATAACAAATGGTTACTCCTTACCAATGTTACCTGCTGATGAAGATGGTGACGTACAAGTCAAACCTGAATCAGAATGGAACATGGAAGAGATCAACCAAGCTAGTTTCAATGAAAAGGCACTTAATGCCATTTTTGAGTGGGTTGATATGCATATTTTCAAACTTATTCAAAATAGTTCCACTGCAAAGGAAGCATGGGACATTTTACAACATTTTTGTGAAGGTGATGGCAGTGTGTTTGAAACTAAGCTTAGGGGTCTTACTAGCCGATTTGAAAGATTAAGGATGGGTGAAAATGAAACTATTCCTTCTTATTTTGAAAAATTATTTGATATTGCTAATGAGTGTCAATTGTTGGGTGAACCTTTTACCAACAAACAACTTGTCTCAAAAGCAATTAGAACCCTTCCTGAGCGTTTTAATATGAAAGTTTCATCTATAGAAGAGGCTCATAATCTTTCAACTATGGATATCAATTCTTTAATGAGTATTTTGAAAAACTTTGAGTTAAATCTCTTAGATCAAAGTGAAGCATCTAAAGGGAAAAATATTGTTTTGAAAACTCAAGCCTCGAGTTCTTTGGATGAAAACGAAGATGAGGTTTTTGAAGAAATTGATGAGAATGCTAGTGTTGCTTTACTTGCTAGAAAATACAATTCTATGGTTAGAAAGTATAACAATGAAAAAATGCAGGTGAAAGCAAAGGAGAAGCAAACCAAGGTTTATGATTCGATGCCAAAAAGGACTTTCCCATCTAATCCAAGGTTGAACCCAAGAAGAGCATCATCAGATCAGTTAAGGTCTGATCCAAAACACATTGAATCCATTCAATGTCATGCTTGTTCGGGTTGGGGTCACTATTCCAATGAGTATGCAAACACTCTAAGGAAGAGAGGAAAGAACCTATGGGTTTCTCTCAGTGATGATGAGGATGAAGGACCATCTCAGGAGGTAGAATCTGATCAAACAACCATGTTTGTCACAGTAAGTAACACGGAAAAGGACAAGTTACCCAAGGTGTTATCCAAATTCTTAGATAGCATCAGTGATCACACCCGACAGGTATGATGAATTATGTGATAATAATGCTGTTTGTTTTGTTAGCTCTTCTAACCCTGATACAGGAAGTACACAAGAGGATGAGCAGAGCAAAGATGACCTCATTTCCGGGTTAAAAGACCTTTACGAGGCGTTGCTCGTGGAATGGAAGAAAGAGAACAATTTGGTTAAGTCCTTAACCTAGAAGAACGAAGGACTCCTGGCTTATGTGACTCATATGGAGGTTCAAGCAACTAAGAGAGAAATCGAGCTTGAAAGAGTCAAGGGCAATTTGACTCTAGCCGAAACCACCTTGAAGAAGCTCAACACTGGATCTACCAAATTGGATGAGATCTTAAACTTGAGTACACCTCTCAGAGCATGAGAAAATGTTCAAGAGACACCCTTGGAGCTGTTGGAAGAAGTCAGTCCAGAAGGTGTTACCACAGGTGTTACCACGAATGCTAACGCTGATAGTAACACAGAAACTGAGCAGGGTGTTATCATTGATGAGATAACACCTCAGATAGCATCTGATTCCAGTCCAAAGAAATGAAGATCAAGAAGGAGTTGAAACAGAGGTTCACGAGAATGTGAGAAGAGATCCTCCACCTAGAATCAGTAGGAATCATCCTACAAACCAAGTAATTGGGGAGGTGAATGAGGGTGTACAAACAAGACGTATGAATCTCATTAGTGACCATGACATGGTAAGGTATGTGTGCATGTCCACCACATACTCAAAGGTAACATACTCTTGTTTTACTTCATCCGTAGAACCTAAAAATGTGATTGAAGCTTTGAAAGATAATTTTTGGATTCAAGCAATGCAAGATGAACTTGATCAATTTGCTCGTAACAATGTTTGGTCTTTAGTACCCCGTCCCTCAAACACTAATGTTATTGGGACAAAATGGATTTTCAAAAACAAGACCGATGAGTATGGAAACATTGTTAGGAACAAGGCTCGTCTTGTGGCCCAAGGCTATACACAAGTGGAATGTATTGACTATGACGAGACCTTTGCACCTGTAGCTAGAATTGAGTCAATAAGACTTTTATTGGCCATTGCTTGTTTTCTTAAAATCACATTGTTTCAAATGGACGTCAAAGCAGCATTTTTAAATGGATACTTAGATGAGGAAGTTTTTGTTGAACAACCAAAAGGCTTTGAAGATCCATTTCAACTAGACCATGTGTATAGACTTGATAAACCTCTTTATGGGTTGAAGCAAGCTCCACGTGCATGGTATGGTAGGTTAACTAGTTTTTTACTAGAGTATGGTTTTACTAGAGGAGAAGCAGATAGGACTTTATTCATTCTTAAACATGGAAAAGAACTTGTCGTGGTTCAAATCTATGTTGATGACATAGTATATGGCTCTACATCAAAAACTTGTTTAAATGATTTTGTAGAGGCTATGACATCAACATTTGAAATGAGCATGATGGGGAAACTTAACTTCTTTCTAGGCATGCAGGTTAAGCAATCAAGTGAAGGGATTTTCATCTCCCAAAGCAAATATGCAAGGAACCTGGTGAAGAAGTTTGGGTTGGAAGGTTCGAAAAGCTTAAAAATTCCTATGGGCACTTCTCTCAAAATTGGAAAAGATCAAGTGGGAAAAGATGTTGATCCAACCCTATATCGTTCCATGATAGGTAGTCTCCTTTACCTTACTTCTAGTCGTCCTGATTTGATGTACAGTGTGTGTGTATGTGCTAGATATCAATCCAATCCTAAAGTGTCTCACCTAAATTCTGTGAAAAAGATCATTAAATATGTATCTGGAACTAGTGATTTAGGGATTTGGTATAGTAAAGATACTAATACTAATTTAATAGGCTTTAGTGACTCGGATTGGGCAGGGGATATGGATGATAGGAAAAGTACTAGTGGGGGGTGTTTTTACTTGGGAAATAATTTAGTATCATGGTATAGTAGAAAACAAAATTGTGTTTCATTATCCACAAATTGAATCGAATATGTTACCGGTAGTTGTTGTTCACAACTAATTTGGTTAAAACACATGCTTGATGATTATGGTCTTGATAGTAATATTTTGACCTTATACTGTGATAATTTGAGTGCTATTAATATTTTCAAAAATCCTGTACAACACTCCCGTACCAAACATATTGACATCCGTCATCATTTTTTAAGAGATATGGTAGATAAAAAGATAATAAATATAGAGCATATTGATACAAAGTATCAACTTGCTGATATTTTCACCAAACCCTTAGACCATGATAGATTCTCTAGTCTAAAGAGGTCTCTTGGTCTTTGATTCTCTAAAAAATATCCTCTGTTGTTAGGTGTTACCATGGGTGCTGATAACACCTGGGGTAACACATATATACTAGTACATATTTTTTGCTTGTTTGGTTTTATTCTCTCTGCTGTAAGGGTTTCCATAGTTCTGTGAGCTATGAGAGTTCTCACTGCTGCACATGCTGACCTTTTTGTTGTGGTAGGATAACACCCTGTATAACACACTTGATAAAACTCCCTTTGTGCTCAAAGTGACAAAGTCACTAATGTTGATATGTGATAAATAAAAGGCAAAGAGGCAATACTTATACCATACTATTCTCTTGAGCTCGGGGCACGGCGTTCGTGGCGACGATGCACTCTTGCCAATGAGAATGTATGAAGTGATTTATGCTTAGTATTAGGGACATGGAGCTCACTACTACAGTGTACCCTACTTGAAAGGCATAAATCAAAATCTTTGCACTTGAAATAAGACTCGGGGCACGGAGCTCGTTACTACGATGCTTCCTTGTTTAAAGAAGTGTAAAAGAATTTTATAAATTGTTATGCCTCGTGGTCTAACAAGCTTGTTATGTCTAAAGTGTTTAAAAATGGCTAAGCTTGTTATGCCTCAAATGTTTGAAACTGAATATATTTATCAAGGGATTTTTATCATATGTGTTATCATAGATGTTACCATCATTGCCATTAACATATTTGTATGTGCTATATTATGTTTTTATTTCTTTATTTTCGGTTTAGTTATTTAAGTTTTTAAACTTTGAAAGTCTTTTTATTGTTTAAGAGTTTTAAAAGTTTGAAAAAGTCTTTAACTAACCAATTTATCTTTGATAAACAACTCAAATAACTAAGTCCTAAAATCTAGGGATTTGATTTTCAAAAACCATATAGACTTGGTATATTTGTATTTGTTTATTATTTTCCATTTTTTTATATATATTTAAAAAATTAAAAAAAAAACTGAAAATTAAAAATTCATAAAAAAAAAAAAAAAACATTTTTCAAAATAATAGCCGGATGTTTAATTTGTGTGGGAAGGGGTTTGTATTTGATTTAATTTGTGTGGCCTAGAAAATAGGGGGAGGTTGAGTAATTAAGTAGAGTAAATATTAGGAGATAATTGAGTAGGATAAGTCTTGTCAATTAAATTTTATCTTTTCTTAAACTTAATCCCTATTTTTTCTCCTCTCTCTCTAACCGTCTCACCCCCTTCTCTCTCTACACGGTATATACTCCCTCCGTCACCGTCACTCTCCTTCTCAAACCTTCCAAAATTCCTAACCCTTCCTAAACCCTAACCATGGCAACCCCTACCAAAAAGCAATCCGCCCCTTTGGAGGTATCTCCGGGTGTTGGCTCAAGTGGTCCTAGTCTCATGGACACTTCGACCACCCCTCTCAATGTGTCTCCGGCAATGACAATGTCGGTGGATGATCCTCCATTGGTGACAACAATGGCTCAACCCTTGCCCATTGTGACCTTACCACCTCTTCCACCCGTTCCATCAACCAAAAAGCCAAAAAGAAAAGCCATTGCTCACAAACCCTCGGCACAACCCGTCAAAAAGAGGAGCTCAAGTAGGCTCACTGCAATGAGGAACAAAGGGACTTCAAAATCCAACACATCCTCCGACCCTCTTGAAGTTTCTGAGGAATCTTCACTTGGTCTCTCCTCGGCTCATGTTTCGGATGAAGACTTCCATGCCGATGCAGAAAAGATCCATTCTGTTGAGACATTTGAAGATTGGGAGATTGAGGATGAAGAGCCCTTGTATGAAATTGTGAAAAGAAACATTAAAGGCAAAAGCAAGTGGGCTGCTGTCAAAGATGTTACCCAGAAAGCTGGAACACCCAAGGTAACATCCTCTGTTTCTAAAGCTTCAAAGTCTTCGATTAGTGAGTTTGCATATTCTGAGTCCACTGATTTTCTTGAGAAAGAGTTTGAAGATGTGAATGTTGCTTTTCCAAAACCTTACTTTTCTTTGGAATTCTATTAGAAAAGAAAATATGGAGTTTTGGTTGAAACATAGTGACACGAAAATTCTCAAGGAAAAACATATTGACGAGGTTGATTTCAAAAAGCATGGTGTATTTCAGTTCTTGGAGGATAGAAAATTTTTGAAAGCTAACTTGCATCCTTTGAAATTTGTTGAAGCTATTGTCAAAAATTTCTATGCCAACCTTCATGCCAACCTAGATAATGAGAAGTCCGATCAATTTGGAAAGGTATTTTTAAGGAACAAATTTTTTTCTATTACTCCTTCTTTGATCAACAAGACTTTAGGACTCCCAAATTTGGATGATGATGGTCCTATTGTTCATAAGGATGAAATTGCTAGGTTTATCTCTCATGATGTCGTGCATGAATGGCCTCAGAACCCTAATCCCAAAACCAAAGTTCATTTTCTTGCTTCCCGTCTCACTTCACTCTTTGCCGTGCTTCACAAGCTTTGCATATTTAATTGGGTTCCTACTTCTAACGAGCAATATGTGACATTGCAACAAGCTGAAATCTTGTATAAGTTGGGAAAGAATCGAAGAGTGAACTTGGGTAGATTGATCTTCAAACATTTGGCTTCGTGGGGTAGAAGAAAAGACATTACAATGTTTCCTTACCCTTCCTTAATCTTCCAAATTTTGAAATCTCAAAAATTGCCCATTGAAGAGTCGGATGAGTACACTCCCAGTCTTGATCTCTATGCTATAGATTCCCAGCTGACTAAGAAGAACACCAAGAGTGTAAGATACACAGGTGATCTTCCTTGGTCAAAGATAAATGAATTTGGGTCAAGTGATGCGGTTTCTGCTAAGGGTGTTACTCAATCTGTTATCCCGAATGTTACTCCGAAATCTCCAAGTTTTTCAGGTACAGATGCAACTCATGTTCTTGCTAATGTATACAATTTGTTGGGGAATGCTTCACCAATAATACCCAAGACCACAGTTTTGGCATTTCTCCTCAAACAAACTTCTACCATTTCCGAGATTGTGCAAGGTTGGACAAAGCTCAAGGAGATTACTGATGAATTCATCCAGCAGGTTTCTTCCCAAACTGGGGGAGTTGATAGTGCGATGGAGCCGGGTCCTAGTGGTGGTGGTGTTGGAGATGCCGGTGGTGCCGCAGATGTTACTGATGGTGCTGACTTAGATGCTGGAGATGAAGAAGGGGATGAACAGGAGGAAGAAGAAGCTGATGATGAGCGAGAAGAGTGAGTACAATACATCTCCTGAAGGTTGATGTTGCCGCTCTTATGGTTATGGTATTTTTTGGTGGTTGAAAAACAATTTACTTTTATGTTTTTATTTGGAACATGTTTTAAATACTTTGGTGGTTTGTTTTATTTGCTTTTGATTTTTAAACTTTTAGGGTTGTTTGAACTTGAAGTAGCTTAGTAACTTTGGTTTATCTTTGGTACTATAGGTTGCAAGTTATTTGGAAAACTTATTTTGGAAATTATGTTTTAATAACTAGTATTTTTGTGATAAATCATTGTGGTTGTTAATTCCTTGATTATGGGGGAGTTGATAACTATGGAAGTTACTCTGGTATGGCTAACAATATCTTGCAGGGATCAGCACTGTAGAGTTTGGAAAGAAATTATAAATTATGGGGGAGATTGTTAATGCAGACTGTGGGTGTTACCACAGGTGCTATCACTGGCAGATGGGTGTTACCCGAACTGGAATGAGTTGTAATTTAATAATTCTTTCCATATTAATTTATATCCTAATGTCTAATATTATTTGCAAGATATATGTGTTTTTTGGTCCATATTTCAGGTTAATACATGGCTGGATTAAATGCTAAAATCAAGGAAGAAGTTGGTGAAGGAGTTACACGTAAATAGAAGATTTACGAGTAACTTTTGCTTGGTCCATATTTGTTGATGAAGAAGAAAAACGTGGGAAGACCAAGTCATGGAGTTGTTGCTGATTATTTGAAGTGTACAATACAAAGAAAGCAAGAGAGTACAAGGTGATGAAGCAAGGACTTGGGCTTCAAGAATTCGGTTGCTACTTTTTAGGGAAGTTAACGCATGAAGAGGAATTCAAGCCAAGAAATCTCTCCACTCCTCACACACGATCTGAAGGTCCAAGGCTGTTATTTTGGAGTAGCCTCCAAGGCAATTGAAGGCTATAAATAGGCTAGGTGTGATTCATTTGAAGATATGCCAAATATCAAACACACACACCATAGCACAAAAGAGACAAAGTTCTTTGGCTCTCATATCCTTCCTCCCTTGTGATTCTAGCTTAAACATTGAGTGTTTAAGAGAGTGTTGGCTAAGGATAGGATTCGTTCTTTGTCTCATTTAGTTTCATAGAGCCTTATCATTGTATTAGCAATAGGGAACTTTCGACTTTGTAATTTTTCTATATTGATTATAAAGTCTTCGCCATCTAGGCACACTCAAGTTATATATTTATATAACTTGAGAAAATTATATCTTGTGTTATTTATTTCCGCTGCACAAAGTTTTTACAAACTATTTTATTTGGTGTGTGTGTGTGCTGTCCGTCAGTGTGTTATCCAAGTTGTTGGGTAACATCTACGGTAACATCTCTTTCCAGTGAAGCCATTGACCATTTCACTCTTTTTCAAGAGTTGCCATTCTTTAGCCTCCACTCCCTTTTCAGTGTTGGAGTAAGTACTTTGGTGGGAACTACGATGGGAGCTACGATGGGACCTATCTCCAGGGTGACCATTCACCATACTGTGTTCCTCGTCATATCGACGGTTTTTTCCACGTTTAGAGGTTGCCTTATCTTTCCTCGGTTTTGCCTCATAGCCACCAAGGACCATTCTGTATGGTTCGGGAGTCCTCGGCCATGCAAAGTGACGAGGACAGGGTGAATCATGCTGAGGTCTAGGAGAATCACGTCGAGGTCTAGGAGAATCACGACGATGATGGTTATGATGAGGTATCAAGCCGAGACGAGGAGGGGATAAACGTTTAGACAGACTGAGCCTCGTTCATAGGTCTCTCGAGTCTACCTCCTAGTCCTTAGAATTTAAGTGGCTTCTCAGGTCTACCTCCTCCTTCTCGTTTCCATGATTATTAGGACGAGGACGAGGAACATCTCGGAGGTTCTGCTTAGGTGGTACAGCAGGCTCACGGAGAGGAGAATCTCGGCCACGAGGAGGACTCATCTGGCTATCTCGTCTCTCACCCTGAGTGTCCCTTCCACGAGAATTGCCCCCTGACCTCGAAGGCCTAATGAACTCAGCCATTGAGTTGTCTGGATCCAATTGCAGTAGAGCAGCTTGAGTCTCGTAAATTTTCTGCAACGTCTCCATCTATTTGTGCAACAAGGTACGTCAGTCGTTAGGTTGGGTGTTCTCAGCTTGTCCGACGTCGTTGTTCCTCATTGACTTCTTGCTAGTTTGTTTCCCTCTTGGACGATTATGACGAGGAGGGGGAAGGTTTGCACCTGCTCCCTCGACAGCTGGCTGTCCTATGGAACAGAGAGTCATGCCGAGGGGAGGTGGTCCTTCAAGCTGAGGTGGAGGTGGAAGTACCTCGGTGTTTGGAGGAATCCCGTTCACTTGGGTTTGCTCCTCGTTAGTAACACTTGCGAACTGACCGTCTTCCATTGGAATTCAAGAATTGCAGTTCAACGAAATTTTCAATTGCCCAGAATTGCAAACGGATGAAACAACAATTTTCCAGCCAAAATCACAATATTTCGGCCAAACGTAAGGCAGGTTTAACTTGCCACAAACAAAGTTCAATTGCGATTGCTAAAACACCAAATTTCCGGCCAAAACAATTTTTCCATGCGAATATTTGCAGATTTCGGAGAAGATCAAAATAGGGCAAAAACTGAACAGCGTTTTTCGGCCAAAATTAAGAATTATTCGGCGGAAAAAGGGCTTCAAGCCAGCGATTTTTCCAGGCCAAATAAAGGGCGTTTGAATCGATTCCCGACAATGGAACCAAACTGATGATGCCAAAAAGTCGAATCAGCCCAAATCCAAGCGATCGGTTGTACTCCGGCGATTGCTTAGCCTGAAAATAAGACAAAACACGTAAACTAAGCCGGAGCTTCACTGGCGAAGGCCCTCCGGCATGAGAATAAGTTCACGGTTTGTAGAGAGAGAAAACAATTTGACAGAGTTTCGAAGTCAAAGAATTAACGTACCAGAATATGGAAATAATGGCTTGTATTTATAATGATGGATTGATAGAATCCATGTTGAACTTGGACTGTAAAGAGATAAGGTATAATCCTAGGAAGATTATATCTGTTAGAGAGTCCTTATTTGACTTGAATTGATATAGGAGGGTACATCCTGATTGGATTATAACTGCTTAATCCTTGTTTGAATAGGATATCAATGACTGCTCTGCCGGAAAGCCGAGATGCCTAAATTCTTTATCTCGTCATATGCAGATATGCCGAGATACGAATATTCCTCTCCTCGTCATTCATGGCCATCTAGGTCCATGATGAGCCGGGGAGGGAAGGAGAAATAAGTGACGCCCATCATGACAATATCAAGGCCGAGGGAGGCACCTCGTCCTCAAGGGAGATGATCTCGGCCTACGAGGGAGGTCTCCTAAGCCTTTATAGTTGGGCCTCATTTATGTTTGCTTGTAGGGCCTTGGTCGGCCTTGTTGATGCCGAGGTACGAAGACGAGGAAGCCCAAGTATTACCTCGTAACTTGATATTTGATGGATTATGTTTATGGCTCAATCCACTTGGGTCTGACCCGGACAAGCTCATATTCGTATCTCGGTTTATACTGTTCAATTATCTTTTTGAAAATCCTTTTTTAAATATATATGACAAGATTTTAACTTATAAGGGCTCGTCTGTTACACAACTTTAAAAATGGAATAGTTTTTAAAATGGAGCTTTCTTAAACAGATCATTTTTTGGTTAATATTTAGAAGTGATATTGGAAGTTTAGTGAAATTGCCATCATTTATGTCAACAAAAAATACACTGATTCCCCCCCCCCCTTTTAGTTGGAAAAAAGGTGCCTTCGCCACTGTGTATGTTAATAAATGATTGCGTGTCAATAATTTTCAGTTACTATGATACTGTCATGATCGTGCGTTTTATAGATAAGTTTAGATTACTTACAATATTGGCACCAAATGTTTTAAAAACTTGTTTTTCCTTTAACATTAAAAATTTGGCCAATTTAAATATTTACATCAAAAGGACTAGTTTGTCGTCTTTTTTTTTTTTTTTTAATATTGGTCTTACCTTAAAGTCGGGTTGTAATTTGATATTGTTTGGTCAATTTTGACCAAGGATTTATCATAATTTTCTTGTCCTATACTAATTCAAAAGTTGCTCTACTTATACTGCTCCCATGGACTTATTTTTGTTTAGTAATTAATTATAAAATAATATATTTTGATTATTTATGGAAAATATTATGAATTTCAAAACAAAATATTATAAGCGTGAGTGGTTGTGAGAAAAGTAACTTTTTCGTCCCTAAAGTACTTTAAGTTTTATCCATTCGTCCCTAAACAATTTTTTTTTACCTTTTCATCCTTGACCTATTGTTTTAAGGATGATGTAGTCCCTCCAATTAACGGGCGTTTAATAATCCGTTCAAACATGGCTTGATATGCAAATTTTTGTCGATTTATGGCTATTTAACGAAATTTGTTAGAGGTCTTGTTAATTCACGATGTGTCGTGCACATGATTAGAGCCGTCAAGTTGGGACGATCCCGTCGGGACTTCCCATCCCGCCATACAAATGGGACGGGATGGGACGGAATATTTTAGTCTCGTCGGTCCCGTCTCGTCCCGTTCCCGTCGCGGGACAACATAGTGCGGTCCCGCCATCCCGTCCCGTGTAGTTACAGAATAGTAGCTAATGATTATTAAACACAATTATTGCCTATTTACAATCAAAGCTTCCATCATTATTTGTTCGGTAACTGATATATTGTGTTGTAGGTTCACACTCTAGAACAAGTCAATGACTGTAACTTAACTGGTGCTATGCTTGGTGGGAATTAAATACAGTTCATTTTTTCGTTTAACAGTCAATCCAAAGGCCTCACTAATGTCTAGATCTTCTAACTTCAGACTGTTTGGGAGTTTCCAGTTGAAGTGGTAGAGTAGATGTGCATGTGGAAGCTCGACATTGATTAAGCCCATTGACACACCTTTCTGATGTGCTCATTCATAATTTGGTCAATGCAGCTTGCTGGTGATGAGTTGGCCTTGCCTTGGCCTTGGCCGGCCTTAGCCTTGGTCGTGACTTATCACATATTGATATCAAAAAGAAAGAAAATTGTGCCTTGACCTTATATATGAGGAGGCTGAAGCTGGGGTTTCAAGCATAAGTAGGCCGTGGGATCCCGCGTCCCGTAAATTGGACGGAGTATTTTAGTCCCGTCCCATTTTGTCTCGTCCCGTTCCCGTCGTGGGACAACATAATTTCGTTCCGTCCCGTATTCCCGAATTGACAGCTCTACACATGATCAACAAATTCGTTAATTTGAAATTGTTTTAGTTACTAAGGGGGTTTAATGTAAAATTTTGAAAAAGAGGGTAAAATTAATAAACACTCCCCCACAAAAATATTAAACCCAGCCCCCACCCTCATCAGCCACCGTTCCCCATCCCCACCCAGACTCCATCACCGCCTTGTAAGTGGACCCCACCATTCCTCTTCCCAACGTCTCCGTCGATGCTTTCATTAGATCCTCCATACTGTAACACACCATCTCCGGCGCCGCATAACACCAGACTCCCTACACCTCCTACTCCTTCCCATGAAAATCCCCCTTAATTGTTACCTCCCCTGTGTTAGAGATATTATCCCACATTGGGAATTGACAAACCTTGCCTATAATATATAAATATCATGGGTCACTCCCCTTATCACCAATTGGTTTTAAGGTGGAACCTCATACTTTAAGATGGTATCGGAGCAGGTCCATTAAACGTGCAGGCCAAACGGCCCACGATGTTACTCCGCGCCACCCGATTGATAAGTCCACATTGTAAGCTTTGGCGAAGCCCGCAACACGTGAGGGGGCGTGTTAGAGATATTATCCCACATTGGGAATTGACAAACCTTGCCTATAATATATAAAGATCCTGGGCCACTCCCCTTATCACCAATTGGATTTAAGGTGGAACCTCAGACTTTAAGACCCTGCTACCTGTTCCTCTGACGCCGCCGATGTTTTCTCTCCCCACCGCTACTGCTTCTTCGCTGCCGGGGGTTCTTTTACTCCCCACAGCGGCTCTTGGCTTTGAGTTTTTATTTCTTCTGCTCATACAAATTGCCATTAATGTAACTAAAATGCATAGAAGAAGAAACCCCCCGACGGTTTCGGCTATTATCCGATGAGCTTCTTCCTCCGGCGGTTTCTCGATTTTGTAGTTGGAAGATTTTGTGGGTAAGACGGACTAATAGAAGGAGATAACCCAGAAATGGAGCATGGAACGTTAATCTAGTCGCCGCACAAATCAATGTTACCTGAAAATGTTGAGGCATTGAATCGAATCAGAGCTGGGGTGACCGGCTTCTCGACGGAGAGATGATTGATTGATACATCCAAGAATCTGAGACTAGATTAGTTACTCTCCCATTCATGAAGTCTTTCACCCCTTGCCACCGGCAAACATCGCCGGCGGCGGTGATCGGACTCCATTGAAGAGAGTTTAAAGGATCGATTTTGGACTTCAAATCCAAAAGGGTATCTCCATCGTTGGCTGCTGATGAACCCGGAAAGAAACAAAGTAACAAGAGGAAGTAGAAGGAGAGAGAAATTCCACTTACAAGGCGGTGATGGAGTCTGGGTGGGGATGGGGAACGGTGACTGATGAGGGTGGGGGCTGGGTGTAATATTTTTGTTGGGGAGTATTTATTAATTTTACCCTCTTTTTCAAAATTTTACATTGAACCCCTTAGTAACTAAAACAACTTCAAATTAACGAATTTGTTGATCATGTGCACGACACATTGTGAATTAACAAGATCTCTAACAAATTCCGTTAAACAGCCATAAATTGACGAAAATTTGCATATCGAGCCATGTTTTAACGGATTTTTAAACGCCGGTTAACTGGAGGGACTACATCATCCTTAAAACGATAGGTCAAGGATGAAATGGTAAAAAAAATTGTTTAGGAACGAAAATGTAAAACTTAAAGTACTTTAGGGACAAAAAAGATACTTTTCTCGAGTGGTTGTAATGACCCCAATTTCCATAAATAATAATAATTCCCAAACATAAGTAATATATCATCGAGAGGGTATCTCAAACGTCAACCCTAACCCTAAAGAAAACAATCCATAATAAATATTATTCAAAATTAACGGTTAGTACAACCCACTGGCGCAACAATGCTTAAAGTTATTAAATGAAACCCTAATTCCTCAATCCATGTCGCCATCCATGCGACCAATCTTCTCCTCTTACTCATTACCTGGGAGGGGAAAGAATTAAAGAAAGGTTGAGCGAACATTGCTCAGTAAGTTCATACAAGATCTCTCCGGGTACTAAGGAAAAGATGACCGAAAGAATGGAGTCAATCGAATACTCAATGAAAGGTTAAATACAACTTAAAGTACATTTATGAGTACGATAAAGAGAATACTTCTCAAGTAAGCAAATTGTGGCACTATCACAAGAATGATAATAATGAAGATTGTATACACATAAATACGTCAATTCCAAATAAAGGTACACCTTTTCAGGGCGTTCCTTAAATAAGAGACCTTACGCCTTTTTAGGGCGTTCCCTTATTATGATATATCACGATAATCAAACTACTTCCTCAAGTAGCATACAAGTGTCTAAGTCCCTTTTCAATCAGGCTAGACAATTTCTAATGAAGCCCTTTTCAATCGGACTATTCCTGCTAAGTCCTTTTCAATCAGACAAAGCTAACTACATCGTGTTCAATTGATATAGCAATTTCCACATATAATGTTCATAGGTACAAGAACACATTAACAAATCCAATTATCATGGATACCCATTGAACAACACACATCAAGGGTAAGATATTCCAAAAGAAGTTCATATAAAAGGAATATTTAGAAAATCACTACCGGCCACATTGGTAGTATATACTTTTATAAAAATCATGGAATCATATCTCAAGGATGAATACTTTCAAATACTAAAGAATATAATCCCTTATCTCGATTGTTTGCACTTTCCTTGCACAATTCCTTGCACGAATCAACAATCATGCAAAAGGTTCTCTTAGGATAAAAGTAATTTCTATTTACTTAACCCATAAACTATCTTCAATAGCCTTGTTAACCTAAGAGTTATTCTCTTTTAACTCCCGTAAAGGTTAACCCTTTACCCCTTTAGGTTTACCAAAATACCCCTAGGGTTTCTAGGTTTAAAACCCCTTTAATTTCTCTTCAATCCAATTTACACACACTATTTACACCTTTTCCAGCACACACAACACACACAAGCACACACTAAACCCTAGCACACACACACATGCACTAAACCCTAACACACACACACCAGTCGCCACTCACATACACGACACACATACACTCACACACACGACACACTAATCTTTCTTATAAACCCTAGCATGTATCATTAATACCATTGATTAATATGCCCAAACCCTAATCTTAATCTTAAAGGTTTTAGGGTTTCTTAGGGTTTTAAATCTAAAAATCATAGCAACAAAGGATTTGATCTTGCCTTGGTTTTGATCTTCAACACGAATCGATGGAGTTTTTCTTCCTCCTTCTCTTCCAAGTTCCGCCTCACCTCTCGTTCTCTCTCTTGCCGCCGCCTCTCTCTCTACACGGCACTCTCTCTCTTTCTTTCTTTCTCTAATTATAACATTATGGGACTCTTAGGTTTAGAAAAGAGTATTTATAATTGGGTTTCCAAATCCTAAGCCCAAAATGTAATCCAAGTCCAAAACAAAAAGGAAATTCAAATTAAATGGGTTTCCAAAACCTAGGCCCAACATAACCTAGTCCATCTAGAAAAAAGTAATACAATATATTAATTAAATAAAATAATTAATTAATAAAAGAAAATAAAAGAATAAGAAATAAAATTTTAGAGTTATTATAGTGGTAGTATTTGGAAGTGCCGGTGGTAAGTATTTAGAAGTGTTGGTGTTTTAGAAGTATCACCATTAATATTTAGAAGTGGAAGTTTTAGTGTTATTGAGCGTTTTATTGTTTGGAAGTGTCGGTATGTGTTTAGAAACTACTACCGTTAGGGGTCGTTTGGTAACTCTTCTTATGCTGGATAGGATTATTAATTCAATAAGTTTGGTATTTGGTACATTAAATGCAATCACTGTATTATTTCTAACAACCTGGATAGTAACCTCTTATCCCCTTCTTATTAATCCAAAAAAAAAGGTGGTATTATTAATCCCCTGATTAATAATTCCCTCACTATTAATACCGACTAATCCTATCGGCCTACCAAACGAGCCCTTAGTGTTTTAGAACCTTCAATATTAGTGCTTAGATGTACAAGTATTTGTATTAATAAGTGTTCTAATGTTTTAGAAGAGTCAATATTAGTGTTTAGAATTGCAAGTGTTAGTGTTAATCGTTTGGTAGGCCGATAGGATTAGCATGTATTAATAGGGAGGAGGTTATTAATCCAGGGATTAATAATATCACCCTTTTTTTAGAATAAATAAGAAGGGGATAAGAGGTATTCAGATGCTTATCTGGGTTGTACTTTGGATAATTACTACGGTCAATGTTAGCGTTTAGAAGTGTTTGTATGTATGTGTGTTTAAAAAGTAATACTCCCTCCATCCCTCTGAAAGATTGTCCCATTTGCCATTTTGACTTGTCCCAAAAAGTATGTCCCATTTCTAAACTTAGGCATAAATGTTAGTGCATATCTACTAAGGTACAAGAAGGTGAAGCTCTTCCTTAATAATTGCAAAATGTATAACATGACAATCTTTTAGAAACGGATGGAGTAGTATATTTATTAGTGATAGTGTAAGGTAGAGTTTAGAAGTATGAGTGTTGGTGTTAGTTTTAGTGTAAGGTAGAGTTTAGAAGTGTCTATATATATACTCCCTCCGTCCCGGAACAATATTCACAAACACTGTTTGCACTGGTTTTAAGGAGGGAGTATTATATTGAAAGTGTTGTGAGTGTGAAAATAAAATAGGAGAGAGAATGAGTGGAGAGAATAGTAAATTATAATGGTGTTGTGAGTATTAAAATAATGTAGGAGAGAGAATGAGTGGAGGGAATAGTAAAGATTCCTTTCCATTTTAGATAAGTTTTAAATGTGTGAAGTAAGTTTTAGGACGCCCAAAAGGGAAAGTGTGAAGATTGTTCCGGAACGGAGGGAGTATTCATTTGCGGAGCCAATGCAACACTAAAGAAGGCAATTGCCCCCTTTTCATTTTGAAAACTAACATTTTACTAGCGTTTTTTTCTTCTTCTTTTTTTTTTAGCAAAGTATTGATGGATATAGGAATTTTAGTGAAATTGCCATCATTTATGTCAAGAAAAAAAAATACACTGATCACTCCCTTTTAGTTGGAAAAATGTGCCTTCACCACCGTGTATGTTAATAAATGCTCGTGTGTTAATATTAAATTTTCAGTTATTTACAATATTGTCATCGTGGTCGTGTGTTTCACAGATAAGTTTGAATTACTTACAATATTGGCATCAAATGTTTTAAAAACTTGTTTTTCCTTTTAATATTAACATTTTGGCCAATTTAAATATGTCAAAATCTCATAAAAAATGTGTTTTTTTAAGTTAAGAAAAAACGTATTTTTTTAAGTTAAGAAAAAACGTGTTTTTTTTAAGTTAAGAAAAAACGGGTTTTAAGTGCCAGTGTTAGTGTAAAAATATCAGTGTAAAGAGTGTCGATGCATATATTATTAAGTGACAGTGTAAAAAAAATGTTAGTGTTAGTGTAAAAAAATGACAGTCTAAAGAGTGTCAGTGCATGTATTATTAAGTGTCAGTATAAAAAAGTGTCGGTGTTATTATAAAAAAGTGTCAGTGTAAAAAAAATATCAGTGTAAAAGAGTGTTATTGCATGCATTATTAAATGTCAGTATAGTGCCAGCATAGGGCAAAAAAGTGACAGTGTTAGTGTAAAAAAATGACATTGAAAAAGAATGTCAGTGCATGTATTATTAAGTATTAAAGTAAAAATGATTTTTTCTTAAACTTAGAAAGAAACTACTCACTCCGTCCCGGTTTAAGGTTCTTACTTTCCTTTTTGGTCGTCCCAATTTAAGAATATTAGTTGCTTTATTATCTAAAATGGATAATGGGACCCAATTGTCATTCTCACAACAAAAACTCCCTACCCACTTTCTCTCTCCTACTTTACTTTTCAAACTCACAACATTTATTTTTTTCTTAATTCTCGTGTCAAGTCTAAAAGATATGGAGCGGCTAGGAATGTCACAGTAACACAACAACGACTGATGTGAGTCCTGATGCTATTGCACTAGCATTAGCACAACAGTGAACAACACCGGAAATGATAAACTAGAAATGAAATAAGCAAAGTATTTAACACTTATCTACAGCAATTTGCTGTAGACAATAAAACTTCTCTTTTTAAATAACTTATGAACCGTTTACAGAAATAATCCTAAGAGAAGACAAAAATCACCAAAGTAATCTCACTAAAAACAAACTCTAAGAAGGCTGTTTTTCTTCAGCACTTCCAGTCTATTAAAACCGTGTATGATGAACAACCTTGAGTCTTGTATTTATAGCTAAGGAGGTCACGATATATAGGTAAGGATGAGCTTGATGATGAGCTTGATGAATATCCACCATCTCCTTTATCTTCTTATCTCTTCAAGCCTTCCTTATCCTTGTGTGAGAGTCCTACATAAATAACCAAAACTACAACTAAACATAGCATAATTTCGGTTAATAGGTTAGTAATATTAAATATAATATACATAATATTTACTTAAATTAAATACATAAGAAAGTAACAAAACCAAACTAAGTCAACCTTTTGACTTGGACATGTGTGTGATGTCCACACGCTTTCAATCTCCCCCTGTTTTGTTGCTTTCTGTTCAAAAATAAAATCTCAAGCAGAAATTTAAAATTGTTTTTAGAGACCATAAACCAAATATCCAAAACATCCAAACAACCAAAAGAAAACACAACCATTGTTCCAACTGAAAGTAAAAGACAGAAATTTAAAATTGTTTTTAGAGACTTAAAAAAAAAACACCACCACATAAACATACGATCAGAGCTCCATTCAGTTGAAGCCCTTGTCCCAGCCTTGCATTCCATGATCCATTTCAGGTCTGGTTTCATCAAGAAGTTCCCACCTAAACTCATGGCTTAGGTCTTGAAACACATGGCTTGAGCTAGCTCCCCCTTTTTTAGCAGACAAGCTATCTCTAGCAGCCAATAATTTGTTGCGCCTGGTGGACATCTCCTTGAACTGGACTCTTGCATTCAGCATCGTTCTCTCCAGAAACTTGATTTCTTCAGTAAGAACACTAACTTGGTCAAAGGGTGCTATCAGTGATGCTGGCATATCATCACTAGCATCTGCAGGATCATCTTCATCAACATCATGAGCATCTATTACAGGATCATCTGGGAACACAACTGGTAGGTCTACAGTACGCTTAGTGCATTCTAGAACATGTTGTATACCAAAAGGTTCAACCTTCTCACAAATTCTGTCTGAGCTAAGAATATCAACCCCTTGTTTCAAGCACAATCCAGAGATTAAACAGGGAAAAGGTAGATCAGATGGTAACTCTTTCTCAGCAAATTGAACCACACTCCCAAAAACTATTTCACCAAGATTAAACTCTTGGCCAGTGAATATTTTGTAAATATGGTAAGCATGGGGTATAGTCACAATATTCTTGTTGGAAGTGGGTTTCCAATTAAAGGTAGAAATTTTAAACAGAAAACCACAGAGAGAAGTGAGCATGGTGCACTTAAACTGGGTGTGCCAGGTTAGGTCAAGCCCATTTGTGATGGAATTGGCAATGTCATTCTTGGGGGGCCATAGGAGGAGGAATATGTGGGCTAGGTGCATGAAGAAAGATATTTATCATGGAAGGAGAAAAAGAAATGGTTTCCCACGAACACAAACTTTTTCAAAGTTTTCTGACCTTGGATCTTGGATGGACTGTAAAAGGCTAGCATAGAATTCACTTACAAGGGAGGGATAATAGTTGTGGGGATAGGTGACAAAGTAAAGGAGACCTTTTTCCTTTAAGTACCTAGACATTCCTACCTCCTCAAAAGATTTATCTAGCACTCTCTCAACCAAAAAGCCTTTCTTTCTGAAAAACGTGAACCTCTCTGTGATGATGTTGCCATTCGCGGGAAAAATTCGATTTTTGCGTTTCTTTGAAAAACCAAATAAAACCGGAAAAACGGAGTCGCCACGCCATTTTAATTTTGAAGGCCAAAACTTTGAAAAAAGCCCGAGATCAGAGATTTAGGTTCGGAGGTCATGTTACGCGTCGGGAAGGACGTTAGTGTGCACCCGACGCGCCTCGTAAAACGAGTCTTCCAAGCTGAAAATCATTTGTGTGTGTGTGTGTGTGTGTGTTTTGGCCAAAATAAGTTGAAACTCAGAAAAGTAAAAATTGGGATATCTTTTTAAGACTTTAAACTGATCCCATGATTTTTTGGAAGATTTTTGGATTGAGATTTGGTACTCAAAAGACCTTTTGAAGTTGAGAGCCATTTCTGCCAGAATGAAAAAGGCAGTGGACCTTTGATTTTAAAAGGGATTCAAGGGTCTTAAAACTTCATAATCTGGATAAACTCATAGAATGAAAGTTGTTCTAGACACCTTAAATAAAGTTTGTGCGAAGGAATTTTCCATTTTGGAGAAGATTTGAGGGGTCAAAACCTTCTGGAAACCTCAGATGTGAGATCTGGATTCTCAGAAGCTGATGAACTAGCCTCTGAAAGAAAATTTGAAAAGAGGAGTTTTACTCACCCAAAAATAAGGTAAAAATATGTCTGGAAAGCTCTGGATGTTGGCTACAAAAAGTATTTTGTAGTCGACACCAAATTCCAAGTTCATCTGTGTCCAAAAATTAAGACCATGGACTGAGGTCTGAGAAAATTGCTACTGGACAGCAACTTCTCAAGAAAGAAAATATGATTTTAAGGGGTTTTGCATCCATGCTTGTCCCCATTTCCCTAGGTTTTGGTTAGTGATCACTAGACATTTTAGTGGTGAATCAACTATACCAAACCATCCTTGAGTACATTAGGACTAAGCATTTCATTTGCTTGGGAAGGGGAATTTTATCCTTTGAAATCAAGATTTTATGCTTGAAAATGGTTTTTAGGGTTTTGAAAATGAGTTTTCTTTGCAAGAAAGTAAGAAAGCTTAAAAATAATTTTGATCTTTGTAGAAGATCATCCATGGAGATGGTCTTCCATGGTGATCTTCTTAGATCTAGAGCAAGAAGATGAAAGAACTACATTTTGTAGTTTGAAGATGCATGCATGGTTGAGATTTAGGGTTAGGAGGAGGAGGGTTTACCAATCTTCCTTGTGTTCTTGAGTGTTTGGCTTGAGTGTATGAGTGTTAGGGATTTAATATGGGAGTGAGTGGATGAATATGAGTTGGGAAAGATTGGAGAGAAAAAGGTGACAATTCTTGAAGAATTCTCCTTTGTTTTCTCTCTATATTTCGCGGAGGTTCGGTGCAAAATGTGTTCTTCCTTCTTATTTTTGTATTTGGAGGGCTCAATTTATAGCCCTCTGAAAATAGCAAAGATGTCCGCGCGGATGGATCCGATCGCGTGCCTTTGTTCATTAATTGCGGCTTCGGGCTTTGGACACGAGGAATAATCTTTTTCAAAATTCAAATTGACCGACGATTATGTTTCCGGCATTTCTATTTGTGGTTTTATTCTTTTGTTTTTCTTTTTAAGATTCTTTTTAAGGTTTAACCTTAAATAACAATGCCCATTTACCCTCACTTTGTTAGAAATGTTAGGATAGTTAGGAATTGTTAGAAATGTTATAACTTTCGTTAATTTTCTAACGAAAATTCTAACAAGCTCAAATTGGAGCACTTACGGTAGCCCCTCGGCGACGGCGCTTTCGAAGGAAGCGGGGTCGTCGATAAAGTAAGGCTCCATATTTGGCGGGATGATCAGTGATCGGGTGGGCGAACCTAGCGATAGGCTACCTACGTATCCGGGTGGGAATCGAAGCCGATCGTAGTTCGGGTCTTTGACCACTGGAGATGATGGCGTTTTAGGTGCCTCGAACACGATGGCGAGTTCTACGGTCGGTTCTTGGAAAGAAACTTCTGCTTTGGGGATAAGAGATGACCATTTTTGGTCGATGGCTATCATTTCTGTGGGGATAGGAATGACCATTTTGGTCGACGGGTATCACTCTGCTTTGGGGATTTTGCGATTTATCGCTTTCTAGTGATAGCGTCTTAGGTGCCTCGAACCTTGGAGATGGCGTTTTAGGTGCCTCGGACCTTGATGATGGCGTTTTAGGTGCCTCGAACCTTGATGATGATGGCTTTTTAGGCGCGTCGGACCTTAATTTGGAATGGCCTTTCGGTGGACTTTGTCTGCTTGCCGAAGGATAGGGTGACCGTTTTGGTCGAGGGTGGACCTAATGATAGGCTACCTACGTATCCCTAGTGGGAATCGAAGCCCTTTCGTAGTTCGAGTACTACTCGAGATCTCGTAGCTTTTGGGATTAGTTAACTTTCTTTGGGGATTTCGTTAGCCTTTCTTTGAGGAAAATCGGACGTACTCGTGCAGGAAATCGATCTTACGTTTGACTGCTTGGGGATGATTTTGATGAAAGATACGGGATCCGTTATCTTTCTCGGGGCACTCGGTCTTACGTTTGGCTATAGGGAAGATTTTGATGAAAGATACGGGATCTCGTTATCTTTCTCGGGGCACTCGGTCTTACGTTTGGCTAGGGGTAATTTTGATGAAAGATACGGGATCTCGTTATCTTTCTCGGGGCACTCGGTCTTACGTTTGGCTAGGGGTAATTTTGATGAAAGATACGGGATCTCGTTATCTTTCTCGGGGCACTCGGTCTTACGTTTGGCTATAGGGGTAATTTTGATGAAAGATACGGGATCTCGTTATCTTTCTCGGGGCACTCGGTCTTACGTTTGGCTAGGGGTAATTTTGATGAAAGATACGGGATCTCGTTATCTTTCTCGGGGCACTCGGTCTTACGTTTGAGGCTAGGGGTAATTTTGATGAAAGATACGGGATCTCGTTATCTTTCTCGGGGCACTCGGTCTTACGTTTGGCTATAGGGGTAATTTTGATGAAAGATACGGGATCTCGTTATCTTTCTCGGGGCACTCGGTCTTACGTTTGGCTATAGGGGTAATTTTGATGAAAGATACGGGATCTCGTTATCTTTCTCGGGGCACTCGGTCTTACGTTTGGCTAGGGGTAATTTTGATGAAAGATACGGGATCTCGTTATCTTTCTCGGGGCACTCGGTCTTACGTTTGGCTAGGGGTAATTTTGATGAAAGATACGGGATCTCGTTATCTTTCTCGGGGCACTCGGTCTTACGTTTGATGCTAGGGGTAATTTTGATGAAAGATACGGGATCTCGTTATCTTTCTCGGGGCACTCGGTCTTACGTTTGCCGGGACTGATTTTCTTGACAAGGGGCTGACTTTGGTTAACTTTGGTTAACTCTGTCGGAGTTAGGGTATTGCGAGTCACGAAATTTTAAGGGGCAAAAGGGTCATTTTGACCCTTGCAATCCTATCCGCGCGGATAGGGTTTGAAAACCGGGGTATTAATTAGGGCCGACGCCCTTTTCTTCTTCCCCATTCGGTTTTGCGAGAGAATTACGAGAGAGAGAGAGAAAATTACGTAAATCCGCCATTTTTGGCCAAAAAGCTTCAAAAATCTTCCGATTTCTTCGATTTTTGAGCAATGGAACACGGGAAGGCGCTTTTCAAGGCCAAGGGCGTGGCCCGGTAGCGGAGAGGCGGTGGAGCTCGTCGGATGAGGAGGCATTACAATCTTTCGCAATCGGTTGCGGAGGAGCATTACCCCGATGCTTGGCAACATTGGGCTTCGGATCCGCATCTCCGAACGGTATACTTTGAAACCCTTTGATCCCTTTGTTGATTTCTTGTTTGAAAATTTTGGGTGATTTTTGAAATTTTTTTTTTTTTGATTTCGAAAGTGACCATGTTCTTGGCCTTGGATTTTGATTTTGATGCTTTGCATGTTGTAATGAGTATATGAGTAACCCAAAATGTGCATTTTGCTTGGGAAAAAGAATTGGCATTTTTGCCACATTTTTTTTCAATTCGAAAATTACATGTGAAAATTCGAAGAATTGTGATTTTTTTTTTTTGAAATTGAATATTGCATGTTCTTGATGATGATTTTTTTTTGAAATTGAATTTTGATATTGATGAATGATGATGCAATGCATGCATTTTGTTTGGAAAGAATGGGCATTTTGCCAATATGAGATGTATGTATGTTTAGGATTTTTTTTGAAAAGTGGGACGGATTTTTCCTCCCGTTGCATGTAAGATGGATGATATGCATGTATGCATTTTTTTTGTTGAAAATGGGACGGAGTTTTTACTTAGTAGGAATGCATCTTTTTTTTTTTTTTTGATGAATGCATTGGGACTTGCTTTGAAAATTGTTTTCTTTCATGCGAGAAAAATGGGGCTATGCTCATTGTATCTTTGTTATCTTTGTCGAATTTTTTTTTTTAATTTAAATGCAAATGCAATCTTTTTGACATTTTCTCTTTTTTTTTTTTTACAGGGCGGAAACCGTTTTGTGACGGAGCTTGGTGAACAAGATGAAGACTCGAGGATCGGTGGAGTACGTGATTGACTTGTGGGATCGGCTTCCGGATGCGGGCCGAGGAGCTTTGCGAGTCAGAGACGGTTGTTGTCGAGACGGGGCTTTGGGAGTTCGTCGAGTGCTTGAGGGGTGGTCAAGTTCCCTAAGAGCAAGGAGCTTGATGTTTGCTCTGGCGCGGCAACTTTGGTGGGACGCGACCCGCACCTTCCACTTCTTACGGGCGAGGCTACGGTTACGCCCTCCGACTATGCTTTGCGATCACGGGCTGTCCTTTAATGGGCGCGGCATTGAGTGGCGGGATGGCTACGGCGATGCCGATCTGCGAGCTCTTACGGGATTTTCCCTATTCCCAAAAAGGGGATGGGGATGGAGTATGCCGTGGTCTACGGCAAGATCGTGGAGACCATAGCGAGTTATGAGGTGGGGAGGAGAGGATAGGCGCCGATCAGATTGCCGGGGCCTTCTTGTGGTTTGCCTTTTCGAGCACCCTCTTTGGGCATGCTTTGAGGGACGGCGGTCTTTGCCTTCTTTGAGGTCCTTGGAGGACATGGAGACGGCGGAGATGTCTCGTGGGGAGAGGCCGGGCCGAGCTTTATTTTGCTCTTGATAGGTACGGCGGAAGAGGCTGTGAGCTCACTGTCTTGCTTCGAGTTTGCCACTGGAGGTATAAGCTCTCTTTTTGCTTTCCCTCTCTTCTTTTGAGCACACACTTTTATTTGCCTTTGGATTGATTGGATTTTTACCTTTCGCGGTATGGGCGTTGGAGTTTTCCACGTCACGGTGTGGCGGCGGCCGGCGGAGTACGTCGGGCGTATCCGGCCATGCGATCTTGGTCCAAGCATGCCGGGAGAAGATAAGCTCCGGGGCGTACGACTCTCGGGTGCGCGGATTGCCTTCCTTTGACGGAGGCCGAGACGGATGAGGGATGATATTCTTCCCACAGGATCGCTTTGAGGTAGCGCGGTGAAGGCGGCGAGATGCGGGCAGTGCGGCGGAGGATTTTGAGGGGTCGACTGCGATGCATATTATGCAGGAGAGAGGGTGACGCGCCGGCATGGCGTGAACTCGCCTTTGAGGACACCGGTGGAGCCTCCCGCCGATATGATGCACCCGAGCGATCGGTCAGTGACTGGGATGATTACAGCGAGTCGGCACTTCTCGGACTTCGTGGCGATTGAGCCGTATGCGACATTCGTCTTGAGGAGGCGAGGATGCCTCGGGTTACGGATAGGGAGGGGCTTGGGATCCGCGGTACCCTCGGACGGATTTTTCCTATATCCGGGATGGGGTCCGATTGAGGGTGCGAATCCCTCGGCCGGCGACTTCCACGAGCTTTCGGCCTCGTCAGGAGTATGAAGGTATGGTTTCACCTTTTCCCCTTCTTTTCTTTCCTTTGTTTCATCATCTTTAGCATCACCTCTTTTTTTTTTTTTGACGCTTTTGCTTTTGTGCGGTTTTCGGAGGTGGTCGTCGAGAAGGCGACGAAGCAAGTGATCGAGGCAAGAGATTCATCGGGAGGATGGTCGCTTGCGGGGGCTCCTCGAGCTAGAGCGAGCGACCACGGCGGCGCACTGTCGGACGGGAGGCTTCCCTATTCGCTCGGAGACTTCTTCGAGACTCCTTTGTCTCCTCTCCTTGATCCCCGCGCGGTGCGCCTTCGGATCACGTCATTCTCGGGGATCCACACGGGCGGGGACACGTTTGGCGGCATGGCGGGTCGTCTTCGTACGTGCGGGAGTCGACGCCTTCACCTTCGGGTACGATTTTTCGCGAGATCTCGGCTTGCCCTATCGGAGCGTGCCGGTTGGTCTGGCGAGCCTCTCTCTGGAGACGAGGACGATTCGAGCTGAGATTTTCGGGGCTCTGAGGAGCGGGCCCGAGTCGCAAGAGGGGCCGGGGGGAGACATCGGGCGCTGGAGACTCCGATTGATTTTTTTTTTTGAGATTTAGATTTGTACAGATTATGCACATTTTTTTTTTTGGATGTAATAATTTAGGATTTTATTTATGTTTGTTTGTTTTTTTTTTTTATGCACACTCTCTTTTTTTTTTTTGGAATGTAATAATTTAGGATTTTATTTTATGAATGCAATGCAATATGAATGCAGTGTTGCATGAGCCTTGTTTTTTGTTTTTTTTTTTTGCAAGGGTGTTTGGTATATGAACTGGTTTGGGGAGTTTTTTTTTTGCACAGGTTTCGAGCAACCGGGACGGAATATTCCTCTTTTGGTGTAGCGGCTTGGTGTTGCGAGATTTTTTTTGGGAAAGCAATCCCATCCGCGCGGATAGGGCGGCATCGACATTGTCCTTTAATTTTGGTTCGGACTGGTCTTGCTTTATTTCAAATTCAAATATCCTCTTCAACCTCCGGTCAACGACCATTTTCGGGAGAAAGAGAAAAACCATGGAAATGACCAAAAATTCTCCAAAATTGTCCAAAGAAAGGCAAATGTTGTTCTTTGAAAAGTTCAAGGAGTGGTGTAGGGAGATCATGCATGAGAGAAGATCATTCTTTGAAGAAAGGTACAAGATACGATGCTTGTGGTCTCTCAAAGAATTGGTTCCGGATTATGACCTCTTAAGAGCTTCTTCTTCGTTTTGGGATACTAGAAGGCATGTCTTTTGCCTTTCCTTCAACGAGATTGTTCCATTGTGGAAGAATTTCGGGCCTTGCTTGGAGGTCGGAGGTGGAAGAGATAGCGGTCCCTTTGCCGGAGGGGCTTCTTTTCTTGACGGTGTGCGTCCTCCTTCATCTTTCCCCGGAGGAAAGCGCAAGGTATGATCCGCGGTCCCGATCATCTCGATATTTCGGTCTTCCCGGACAGATTTAGGGGCCTAGGTTTGGTGGATGATGCCTATTGGGATGCCTTTGCACTTTGTATGTTTGGCACCTTGTTCATGGTCTATTCCTTTGGGATGCGCCATCGGTCTCTGCTGGATGTTGTCGTTCGCTGTCGCACAGGCGAGAGATGTCGTTCCTTTGATTCTTGGGAGACTTTTCATGCTCTCGGCAGATTAGCTACCGGACGGCGGTACATGCGCGGGGCAGCCCGTTTCTCTTGACCACATTGGGCGATGGAGCGTTTGGGGGTTCTTCGGGAAACCTACGATATGATCGAGGCCTTGGACTTTTGCCGGGAGAGGTGTTGATGTAGATTTTGATGATCGGGGCTCGTGGGAGCGTTGGATGGCGGGTCGCGGGCTGAAGATATCGAGATGGTTGGTGCCTCGTTGGCGGGTGGAGACTCGCGAGTGCTTCGGAGACGGGTCCCATGTGGTTATGCTTAGGGGCTTTCTCGATCCGGTTTCTACATTCGGCTGCAGTCCTGAGGCGGTTTGGCTTGGAAGCGGAGTTCCTTTGGAGGGCTTTGATGATATAGCCGCGGGGTGGTGGCTCCTGTTTCCATGGATGATCCCTCGGTGTTTCCATTTCTTTCCCGAGCATGGAGGTATGATGCCTTTCCTCCTCGGGTTATTCTCGAGCGTCAGAGGCCGGTGTTCTTGACCACTTGGTACCTGGATTGAGTACGAGGGCATGCAGGAGAGACTCGGGTGGCTATTTTGAGGCGGCGTGAGGCCATTGTGGGTGCGGAGGACTGGCTGTTTACGAGAGGAGGAGGGCCGAGGCGAGGGCCAATCCTCATGACGGGAGCGGAGACGGCGTGGCGATTATGAGGCTTACGTCAAGACGGGGAGAGGAGGGCTCCTATGTTACCGGCTAGGTTACGAGGAGATGAGGGATGACGCTAGGGCTACTAAGGCCACGACGAGAGGCCGGTTTGATAGACCCTTTGTTCCTATACCGAGCTTGGTAGGAGGAATACAGGCATTTTCCGGTTCGAGAAGAAGAAGACTCGGAGGGGAAGAAGAAGGGAGAGGCCGATGCAGTGGCTTGGAGTGACTACGAGGTTTCCAAGTATCCCTTTCTTGCCATGACAGGACACATTAGTTTGATTATGTATCTTAGTTTTCTTTTAGCGAGGTTGCCGGTTGTAGGAATGAATCGGGCTTAGACTCATCAAAGAGCTTTTAACTTGTAATGAATATTTGAATTGCTTTAGAGTTTTTCGAGACGCTTTCATGGTCGATCAATTGTATTGATGCCAAAGTATGGCTTTTATTTGTGCTTTAGACCGAACCGTTTCCATTTGCCTACGTTCCCCTCATTTTGAGGAGCTCGGGTCTTCGTAGTTCAACTTTGGTGAACTCTTTTTTGTTTTTGTTTTTTTTTTGTTTTTTTGGTGCAACCTGTTTTTACCTAGGCCGCCCTTTTCGGGTTTCTAACCTAGTTGGGTATTACTCTTTTAGCACTCTTTTTTTTTGTTTTTTGTTTTTTTTTTTTTTTTTTTTTTTTTTTTTTTTTTGGTGCAACCACATTTTTACCTAGGCCGCCCTTTTCGGGTTTCTAACCTAGTTGGGTATTACTCTTTTAGCACTCTTTTTTTGTTTTTTTTTTTTTTTTGTTTTTTTTTTTTTGTTTTTGTTTTTTTTTTTTTTTTTTTACGCGTAGTATCTGCGCGGCTTGTCACCATTCCTTTGGGTGTACAAAGGGATTCCGTCGAGGTGCGCAAGTTGCATGGCTCCTCAGGAGAAGATCTTACGGGACGACATATGGCCCGACCCATACGAGGCTCCCATTTGCCGAGAGGGTTGATACGGTAGGGGGCTTTTCTTTCAAAACGAGATCACCTTCTCGGATCTCCCGATGCTTTACTTTCTTGTCGAAGGCTCTGGCCATTCTTCCTTTGTAGGCTCGGATGTGTTCCATTGCTTTCAATCGGTGTTCGTCTAGCAGGGCCAATTCGTCATGGCGACTCTGGAGCCATTCGACCTCGTTGATCTGGCTTTCCAGCAGTATACGGAGCGAGGATTTCCGGCTCGATTGGGAGTACGGCTTCCATTCCGTATGTGAGGGCAAACGGTGTTTCCCCGATTGCCGTTCGGCGATGTTACGTAGCCCCGAGTGCAGTGTAACTTCTCGGGCCAATCTCACGCCTTGGACGGCCATTTTCCGGATGATATTTTCTAGAGTCTTGTTTCTTTGCTTGACGGCTCAGTTGGTTTGGGGCACTGTAAGGGAGATGACTTGTGACGGGTTATTCGGAATTCCGCCGGCGGTTTTCACATTCCCCTTCGAAGTGGGATCCATTATACGAGATGATTTCGGCTGGCAACCCGTATCTGCACATGATGTTTTCTTTGATGAAGAGGGCAGCTTTCTTTGAGTTGAGGATTTTGTAGGACTTTGCAGAGCATCCTTTCCAATTCCTTCGAAGAAATGACCAATCTGCGTCTCTTTAGGTTCCTTCGCAGTTCCCAAATTCACACTCGTCAAAATCTCTTCGGCAGCTTGGGCTCGATTTTCCTCTTCCTAGGACAACTTTGCTTAAAGATTTTTTTTTTTGTTGTTTGATTTTTTTTGTTTAATGTGTCTGCTTCTTTATCTAATGAATTATTATTAAAAAAATTTTTATTAATTAATTCATCATTAGTTAAAGTGGCAATCAAGGGATACTCAGAAAGGTTCGTCATTTCATTGAAAACGAAAGGGGTACGGCGCTTGCTACGGACTCGTAGTCTTCGGGCGTAAGGCCGTCGGACGACCCTAGAGACTCGATCTTAACGAGAGAGAGAGGCTCGGAGGACTTGTCCTAGATTGACACAAAGGGACGGGGGACCAATCCAAGCTTGGTGATCATTTCCTCCTTGGTCGCGGATGGGCCTGAGAGAGTTTCCCAATTCTTTAGCAGCATCGCTATTGGTGGCCTCATGACTCGGGAATTGTCTTTGTTTTGTTTTCCTTTCTCAATTGCTTTGCTATCATCTCTTGGACCGAGCCAAGATCAATCGGGTCGCACCTGGACTTCTTCTTCGAACAATTCTTTGCATAATCGAGACCATCCCAATCATCTGAGGGAAATTCCGTGGCCTTAGCTTTTGGCACTGTCGGTTCGAATTCGGGTTTCGGATCTTCTGGGCGTAGGAATAGTGGTTGTGAGCTTCTCGAACTGTTCCACCAGGTCGAGCACGCCTACGAAGGTATACTCACTTTTCATGGCGGTGGTAGCCCCGGGTATCTTGGGTAGGTCCGGGGAACATTCTACGGACCGGGTTAGCCTTGGTTCCTCTGAACTTGTTGAGGCTATCCTGTAGCTTTAGCCATCTGCCGTAGGAGTGGGCTCTGTGATGTTTCCTGGTTGTGTGGGACCCTTTACAAAGTAGTCGGCCAAATTAGGGCGAAGGGGAGAGATTTGGGATTGTCGGCGGGACCTTTCTGTGGCGGCTTCAAATCTTTTTCCCTTTGCGGTGTCATTGGGGAGGCCTCATATCCCAGCCGTGGCGAGTATTTTGTCCTTTTACTTCGATGAGTTTGAAAGTTCCTTGTTGGCGCTTCCCAGGACCGAGGCCGGGTAGATAGCTCATTTTTCTCATCATTTTCAAGGCCGGTGGGATTTTATCCCGAGTGACCGTCGAGATCTATGTTGCACACTTGGGCCTTGGGAGGCTCGGCCGTGAAGCCCGTTAGCATGTGACCTTCCTCATCATGTTTGATTTCCAGAATAGGTATTCCGCCCGTATCTGTGCCCTCTAAAGTGACTAAATCCTAGTAAATGGTCGTCGGATCCCCATTCGAGGCGAATTTCACACACTTTGAGTGGAGGCTTGAGGCGACCCCTTTGACTTGGTGCGGCCAAGGTCTTCCCAGCCGAGGGCATTGAAAGTAATCGGGATGTCGATAACTGGAATTCCACAGTATCAATTTACGTCCAAACGAGAGGTCTAAAGTAGCAACTCAGGAATTTGCTCGGGATGTTGAGTCGTAAGCTTTATTGTGAGAGAAGAAGGCTTCAAGTACGTAGTCTTGATATCAAGCAAGCTCATGATCTTTGCTTTGGAAGAATGTTCATTCCGGACCCATTATCAACCAGGACCCGAGGAGGCGTCGTTCATCCAGTGGGCTGTGATGAAGAGAGGCTCATTATGATCGGCCCCAAATTGAGGGAGGTCGAGATACGTGAAAGTGATTATGTTCCCGTAGTGGATGTTTCCAATCAGTACATGTACCACATCATCGGGAGTAGCATCAATAGGCACGAGAGTGCGAGCCGGAGCTTTCTTCCGGCTTCGGCTTATGGGGATAGGACGAGGTGAGTAGAGACCGAGAGGGAAATGTTGGCTGTGTTTGCTTCATTTGGGTGAGCACGGGATCCTCTTTTCGAGTGCAGGTTTCAGTTTGTCTTAGCATAGGGCGGCGATCTTCTTTTGGTGCTTGATGCTGGCCTTCTTATACGCCTTGGGATTTCCTTGGAAAATCTACCCGGATCGGGTCAACAGTTAACTTCCTCATCGATCGTCTCTTGGTAGATTTCTTCAATCTTTGCTAAGGTCGATGGGGAGCCCTTTTGGCTATTGGCCATTGGTTACGACGGAGTCTAGTGACGGTGAGGGTGGCTATCTTGGCTTCTTCTGGCGGCCACTTATAAGCGCTTCCCAAGTCACGAGGCTTTTGGGTTTGGGGTTGTGTTGTTGCCCCTTGGATGGCCCAGAGCTAGGGCGTCCTCAGATTCACTCTCGTGGCCGGCCTTGCTCATAGTTATCATGCAACAAAGTCGCTATTGTCGGGACTCGCGGCTTTTCGATCTAAATCCGGTATAGTGCGGCCATTCGATTCCCTTACATGTACTCGAGTTGGAGATGATTATAGCGTTACGTGGGAGGCGCATCCGGTATCATGCCGGTTTCTAGGACTTCTCGGGCGGACATACATTCGGGGAAGGTGACCTCTTCTTAGGTAACCACGACGAGTGTTACTTTGTTACGGGGTGGATTTGATCTAACCGTGGTTATCTTTTCATTTGGGCGGATGGGAGTTAATTTTCCTCTTTCGATCGGATCTTCGACTATCGGCTGGATCGGACACACAGAAAACCCTTTCCCAAAGCATGGTAGCGTGTTGAATTCTAAGACATCCACGTGCTCGAGATCCATGAAACTTCATGCGCCGTGTCCTCGGTCTCATATTCGTCTTCCGAAGTTTCTTCGTCGTCGCTTCGATAACCAACCATTGTGCACGGCTCCCATGGGCTCATTTCGGCATGATCGTTCAGTTGTTTCGGATCGGGGCCTCGGTTGACTCTTCGCTCTCGTCATCATCATCGTCATTGTCGTCGGAATCTTCTTCCCATACTACGGGATTTCGGTTGAGAGGAGCGTCGATCAAACCCGTTGGGGAATATGGGTGCGTGCGGCCGCAAAGTTGTCATATGTTCCCATTCCGGAAGTGGCAATTGTGACTCGGCTTCTCCTCCCGAAATTGCGGGGAAGAGTGAGAGGGTGGCACGTATTTGACACCGGGTAGGATATAGAAGGAATCCTCCTCTTCCGATTCTTATTTGTTCTCGGGATCATATTCGGGCTCTCCTAGAGCCAATTTGCAGAAGTGTACTAGCTCCGGATGCTCTTCGGCCTCTTTCTTTGATAAGCCCCGGTACGGGTGCTCGCGAAACTTTCTTGCTCAATCTTTCTTGATTGTTCTAACCATCTTGTATAAATAGTTCTTTCATGTTACGAGCGGAACGGCCCCGGTTCTTCGGTATCGGCCTTCCCTTCACCCGAAAAATAGCGGGCCTCGTATTCTTGCAAGGAGTCTCGACATGAGACCAAGATGGGTTGATTCGTTCGATATCCTCGAGGCGAGGGAATCCGGAGTCGGGATCCTCGACGAGGTTGGCCGGGTATTTGGGGACCTTCATCGGCATCTTCTGGGCGTGTGAAGATTCTCCGCATTCAATCATATTCACTGATTATGGTTCCTTGGCAGCGGATTTTTTGAGCGTGTTGGGCCCTCGGGGCCTTCCAACTTTCCTTGCTCTATTAGCCCTGGATTGCCTTTTTCAGAGTGAAGCAGTGTCGATCGGATGTCCGTGAGCTTGATGAAAGGCACAATACTTTGTAGTATCCACGGGAGCATTCGGATTTACGGGTTGGAAATTTTCCAAAGGCCGCAGCAAGCCTTCTTTCACCGATCCCCTAAAGATGTCATTCGGGGGCATTCCAAAGTTTTCAAGATTTATGACCCGCGGTTTGGGCTCATTTGTTTTCACAGGAGCAAAAGGAGTCGTGTTATTGCATTCTGTCCGCATAGTTAATCATTTCTTTGCCTTTAGCGGGAGCAGGGCGGTGTTTGCGGGAGGAGCCCGATATACGTAGGCGGAGTGCGGCGGCCAGGTTGCGGATTGTAGGCCTTTTCAAACTTAGGCTGCGAGTTAACCGTGGCCCGTAAGTCGAGTATGGGAAGTGAGCGAGGGAGGCTCTCGAATGTGGTTTCAAGCATGAAGGAAGATGTCCGGTTGTTCCTCTTCGGAAGGAGGGATGGCCATTTCACTGAGTTTCGAGATTCCACGGCTTGTAGAAGTCCCCAACATTCTCATCGGGGCCATTTTGTTGTTTGTAGGTCAACCCTATTTGTTTCCCATTCCAAGTTGGCCTTATATTTTTTACGTGAAGGCATTGGTAATCTGGTCCCATGTAGCCACGGCTTCGGGTTTCAAACGGAAGAACCACTTTAAGGCACTTGGACTTCAAGGATAGGCGAAATAGTCGGCCAGTGGCGATTGGTACATCCTTTGGCTTTCATCGCCAAGGTATATGTGTCCAAATGGGTTTTGGGACATGCGGTCCCATCAAAGAGATCCAGATTTGGCATCACGAATTTGTGGGGCGGAGGAACAATGGAGTCGGGTGCAGTAGGCGGAAGGCGGACTTCTTGGCGATCGGTTCGGCGATCTGCGCTTTCATTTCCTTGTGTTGTTCCATGAACCGGGCCGGATGAGGGTCTTGTGGCGGAACCATGGCATTCAAGCTAGTGGGTGAGCTAGAGAGGAGCTACCAGCTGGAGGCGGGCGGGTGGAGAGGAACGGCCGGTCAGGGGACGTAGGTGAAAACTGTCACGGGGTGAGTTACCACAGGGAGCATGAGTAGGAGCACGAGCAAGGGTAGAACCTTGCGGCTTCTTTGTTGATTTTCAAGCGGCAAAGTAGGTGGGGGCAGCCCCGATGTGGCCGGATAACTTGGATTTCCGGGGTGGGGCCCGTAAGTAGGCTTGAGTGCGAGCTGCTGTCCGGATTGTTGAATTGCGTGGGCTGCTTGTGGTGAAGGTGTGTAACCCGAGTGCTGCGGTCTGGTGATTCGGATGACACCGGGATGGAGGCTTGGTAACCCATAGAAGTCCGAGTGAGGAATGGATTTGTGTGAGGAGCGGTGAACTAGTACTGTTACGAGGAGGGGCTCACTGTGGCCCAGAACCAAGTTGTGGCGGCATTCGAAGCGCCTACTTTATTCTTTGTGAGGGTCCGGATTGATCGGTTCCGAGCGAGGAGGGATCCCGATTAGTCAGTGGCATTCCGAGATAGCCCAACCATGAGAAGACATTCCGTCTTGATTTTGCCCCCATTTGATTTGTCTGTCGGAGCTGCATGGATCCGTGGTACGTGGTTGGGGAGGCCCAGTGACCCGAAAATCGAGGAGCATGGGTTACGGTAGTGGCACCATAGGAGGTGGGTGGCGGCATCCTGGTGTAATCGGGCGGCGAGAGTGGGGTTGGCATCCTCGTCTTCTTCCACGGTGAAGGTGCCATCGGGATTGAGGCTGGCGGCCGAGGCCGTGACTCTTAATAGCCTCCATAAGGCTGTTTAGGTTTGTGCTTCTGTCGTAACCTCATACGTTACGCTGGCGATTCCCTTTGTTGCTGCATGCGAGGGTCCGGGAGGCGGAGTGACGTTATCCCCATCATTACCGGTGATGCGGACATTACGAAACACGGAGTCGGAACAAACGGTGAAGGCGACGATGCGCTTGACTCTTCCCGGCCCGATCAAACGGTGACCGGTGCCGAAACCAAGCTTTGTGCGGAGGCTGCGGGGAAAGGACATGAAGGTTCGGATGTGCAGGAATGGAAGGAGGGTAGGTGTTTGGGCTTTAGGCTCATGCAACATGCGGTTATTTGTTCACGTTTACTTAAAACATGTTTTATTAACCTAATCGGTTGGAAAAGATTGCTCTTCTTTTCGCAAACTACTACGATTCTGGATCGGTGGGCCCCGTCGCTACGTCTATAAGCCCCTCGTATTCCACTGTATTTCGACCTCCCGGGGGTGGACGGCCCGGGCGAGGGTCCTATAGTGGCAAGCGGGTCCCACCGACCGAAAGAAAACGATCCTAAAAGTCGGCGGGTAATCGAGTCTTAACGAGCATTCGATGTAAATTACGGACAAAGGCGACGTCGAAAGTCAAGATCATGTCCAGGAGCTCGACAAAAAGTCGGCATGATTTGGAGCGATAAGCGTCCACGATTGATCTTGACTTGTCGTCGGTTAAGCCGTAATTAGGCATGGAATAGTCATTAATCCTTGATGACTCGGTGTCAATCTTTGGGAGTCGGTGTATAATTTGTGCCGGTCGAGCCCAGAAGTCAAGGCGCCGAGTCGATATCTTGGTCAAAGTCTGCGGCGGAAAACCGGCGAGAACTTCGGCGATTAGGGACCCGAAAGATATTGAGTCGGTATGCCGACAAAGGCTTGAAAGGAAAGGTCTATACACGGACGGGGCATGACACGGGACCGGACTAAAAACCAGCGGGTCTCGGACAAAGTGTGTCACGGACAAGTGCATGGTCGACACGAGGCTCCGTGGGATGTTTGGGTAGTCTGTGCTCATCAGAGGCGTAATAAGACCAAACGGACCGCGACAAGGATTTCCCGGGTTAAGGACGTAGTGTGCGGTGTACGGTCACGTGCGCGTAGTGTGCAAGCGATCTATATTCTTTTACGAGTAAAATAGAGATTTTTTTTATGTGTCTTAAAAAATATGATGCATGATTTTTTTTTTGGAAATTTTCTTTTTTTTTTGAAAATCCCCTTTTTTTTTGATTTTTTTTGATGAGCACATAAGCACGTAAGCACGGAAATTCCGACAGTTAGGGACATTATTCCGACAGTCAAAATTTTGACTTTCTCCGAGGCGGCCAAAACAACATGAAAACTGTGCAAAAAATCAACACACACACAAAAATGATTTTCAAAGCCGGGACGGAAGCTTGACCCTCAAAAGCTTTTTTTTTGAAAACGGTGATACCGGTACGTGGGATTGTTAAACCACAATTTATCCCCGACTCGTGTTAGGAGGCGATAACGGGAAATTTAGTGGTTTCCACCAATATACCAAATACCATTTTTTAAAAAAAAAATCATTCCCCAGCAGAGTCGCCACTGTGATGATGTTGCCATTCGCGGGAAAAATTCGATTTTTGCGTTTCTTTGAAAAACCAAATAAAACCGGAAAAACGGAGTCGCCACGCCATTTTAATTTTGAAGGCCAAAACTTTGAAAAAAGCCCGAGATCAGAGATTTAGGTTCGGAGGTCATGTTACGCGTCGGGAAGGACGTTAGTGTGCACCCGACGCGCCTCGTAAAACGAGTCTTCCAAGCTGAAAATCATTTGTGTGTGTGTGTGTGTGTGTGTTTTGGCCAAAATAAGTTGAAACTCAGAAAAGTAAAAATTGGGATATCTTTTTAAGACTTTAAACTGATCCCATGATTTTTTGGAAGATTTTTGGATTGAGATTTTGTACTCAAAAGACCTTTTGAAGTTGAGAGCCATTTCTGCCAGAATGAAAAAGGCAGTGGACCTTTGATTTTAAAAGGGATTCAAGGGTCTTAAAACTTCATAATCTGGATAAACTCAGAGAATGAAAGTTGTTCTAGACACCTTAAATAAAGTTTGTGCGAAGGAATTTTCCATTTTGGAGAAGATTTGAGGGGTCAAAACCTTCTGGAAACCTCAGATGTGAGATCTGGATTCTCAGAAGCTGATGAACTAGCCTCTGAAAGAAAATTTGAAAAGAGGAGTTTTACTCACCCAAAAAATAAGGTAAAAATATGTCTGGAAAGATCTAGATGTTGGCTACAAAAAGTATTTTGTAGTCGACACCAAATTCCAAGTTCATCTGTGTCCAAAAATTAAGACCATGGACTGAGGTCTGAGAAAATTGCTACTGGACAGCAACTTCTCAAGAAAGAAAATATGATTTTAAGGGGGGTTTTGCATCCATGCTTGTCCCCATTTCCCTAGGTTTTGGTTAGTGATCACTAGACATTTTAGTGGTGAATCAACTATACCAAACCATCCTTGGGGTACATTAGGACTAAGCATTTCATTTGCTTGGGAAGGGGAATTTTATCCTTTGAAATCAAGATTTTATGCTTGAAAATGGTTTTTAGGGTTTTGAAAATGAGTTTTCTTTGCAAGAAAGTAAGAAAGCTTAAAAATAATTTTGATCTTTGTAGAAGATCATCCATGGAGATGGTCTTCCATGGTGATCTTCTTAGATCTAGAGCAAGAAGATGAAAGAACTACATTTTGTAGTTTGAAGATGCATGCATGGTTGAGATTTAGGGTTAGGAGGAGGAGGGTTTACCAATCTTCCTTGTGTTCTTGAGTGTTTGGCTTGAGTGTATGAGTGTTTAGGGATTTAATATGGGAGTGAGTGGATGAATATGAGTTGGGAAAGATTGGAGAGAAAAAGGTGACAATTCTTGAAGAATTCTCACTGTTTTCTCTCTATATTTCGCCAGAGGTTCGGTGCAAAATGTGTTCTTCCTTCTTATTTTTGTGACTGGAGGGCTCAATTTATAGCCCTCTGAAAATAGCAAAGATGTCCGCGCGGATGGATCCAGTCGCGTGCCTTTGTTCATTAATTGCGGCTTGAGGCTTTGGACACAAGGAATAATCTTTTTCAAAATTCAAATTGACCGGCGGATTATGTTTCCAGCATTTCTATTTGTGGTTTTATTCTTTTGTTTTTCTTTTTAAGATTCTTTTTAAGGTTTAACCTTAAATAACAATGCCCATTTTACCCTCACTTTGTTAGAAATGTTAGGATAGTTAGGAATTGTTAGAAATGTTATAACTTTCGTTAATTTTCTAACGAAAATTCTAACAAGCTCAAATTGGAGCACTTACACTCTCTTTCACAGCCTTGGACATGAACTTCTCATGGGAATAAGGACTTACCTTCCTAGCAGATGGCTTGGACCTTGGGGAATGCCCACAAGCGATGGAGACACAGAGGAGTGGGTTTTTCTTTGGCTCATTCTTCGTGGTGAAGGAGCAGATGTAATCACATCAATCATAGCATCCTCCTTTTCAGCTTCAAGTTCTTCTCTTACCAGCTTATACATTTCATTCTCAGCTTCATCATCATCTGACCCTATGTTTGATACTTGAGCAGATATAGAGGCAGCAGCCTCAGCCTTTGACTTCCTCACTTTGCCTTTTCCTTTCCTTAAATCCAAGAGAGCCTGAAGAGGGATGTGTTCATCATCCTCCTCTTCTTCATGGGCACAAGTGGACGAAAAACCTCCAGAATACCAGTTGCCAGGAGATGATTGAGAAGGGACTACAGATGGATTGATAGTAGGAGATGGAGTTGGGGATGAGGTAGCACCAATATGTTAGTACCCGGTCCTAAAAAAGGTATTTTAAATATTCTGGCCCGATTTAATTAACGAAACCCTAAATTAATCTCATTATTCTTTCCTCCGCCGTCAGTAATTCGCGTGGAAAGTACGCCAGGAAGAAGTGCCGATTGACCCTTATTTTTAGGTTCGATCGATCATTATTTTTAGTGCCGATCGACCATTATGTTTGGTGCCGATCGACCCTTGCCTTTTTGTGCCGATCGACCTTTATTATTAGGGCCGATCGACCCTTTCCTCGGTCCAACCCATTTCCCGAAGCACTATAAATACGTGCATTCTTTCCCCATTTTTAACACACGTTCTCTCAGTAGAAGAACCAAGACTAAACTTGGTTTATTTCCACAAACACACGTTCTCTCAGTAGAAGAACCAAGACTAAACTTGGTTTATTTCCACAAACACACGTTTTTTCCCACGGAGAAGTCAAGACTATACTTGATTATCCCTTACATACAATTTCCACGGAGAAGTCAAGACTATACTTGATTCTCCCTTCCGTACATCTTTCAACATTCTTCGAATCTTGCTAGATTCGAATCCCAAAGCCTTGCTACAATTGGTAAGTCTTTCATTCCGTCCTTTATTATTATTATTGCTGTTTACTTGCATGTTTAATATGTTTTAATTGTGCCTTTATGCTAGATTTAGGACTATTTCAATATATTTAAATATGTATAGCCGAGGATGATCTAAGGTTTCGTCCAAGAAACCCGATGGATCTAGGAACTATTTCTTACCTTCCACCTTAGTAATAATTATCCCATGATCAACAATTCCCCAAGGATGAACGTTGATTAGTGCACCTTCCGAGGGCCTAAATCAAAGGTTCTAGGGTGTGATCATCAATTAATTCTTTCTCTCCCCTCCTCCTTATGCATGATCCCGTTTCTTCTATCTATTCCTGCAAACACCGCACACAACCAACACCCCACATGCTAGAAAGACCGATCCGTCGGGCAATAGGAGTGATAACGTTTCTTCTTCTGTTGTAACTTGACCCCCGAACCCAATCACATGCTTAGCCTTTTTTCAAAGCTTTGGGCTATATCAAAGTGGCGTGGCGACTCTCAAAATTAAACTAATATTTTAATATGGTTTAAAACGAGTGTCACTTAATGAATATCCCATTTCGGTCCGACTTTACATAATTATTTATTTTAAACTTCCGAATGCGCGTTGCATCGGGACGGGGTATTCACAGTGGCGACTCTGCTGGGGACTGTTTTGAAACTTTTTCAAACTTAGTGGGTCAGACTTTCGTTTTCCTTTGTGGTGTTGTATTTTGCTTTCTTTTCATTTTTCTTTATTCTTAAACTGTTGCATTGCATGCATGCATCTCATAAAACAAAAATCTCTCTTTTTTCTTTAAATGGAATTAGACTCTTTTACCTCACACTACCACTAGAGTCCATGTCACACTGCACAGACACCCTTAACCCATCGGAGAAGCCAAAGTGCGGGAAGTGTGGTGATCATGTCACCTCCCTTCCGAGTCTCACTTGGTCATCCACTCATCAGTGCGCTTCGGCTGCACGGTGGGAGCCTAAAACCTAACCCCTGTGTCACCCACTTTGCTAGGATTACACTCCCTGTGACCGGTTGGTTTGACTAGCTTTTTTTCATGTAGACAATTAATAGGGTCTTTATGTTAAGTCACTACGAACCAGTGATAAGTCAAGATCTATAGAGAGAAAAGAGCACAAAAAAATTGATTTCCTTTTAAAGGACGTGCCATGTAAGGTTGAGCGCTTGTTAAAAGATCTTGTCCTATCATAAATTTGTAGTACTTCACATAAATATCATATTAAGTGTCTATAGGAGATGGTTAAGTCATTAGGATCCACCACTTTAGGATATTTAGTTAGTTGCGAAAAAGGGGTATCCCTTCCAACCTTAGTAGGCCTAAAAAGAGACAAAGCTTTTGTAAATAAAAAATTCAAGCAAGTACACTGCATTGAGTCAACCCCTCTCCTAAAGTCGAGTCTTTTGATACTTCCGCAGAGCTCAGGTCAGGCCGCGTTCTACATTCAGCAATGACAACCTTGCCTCCCTCCACTACTCCAAGCTCGCCAGTTGTCTCTGCAACCGGCTCTACACCAGTCACTTCAATGGAAGGTCCAGTCAACCCCAACTTCAATGACATTCCACCTGCTCTGCACTCCTACTTTGCCGCTTTGACTATGAGGGTTGAGAAACTTGAAGAGCAGAACCGCACTTTGAAGAACCACAATCAAGAGTTGAAAGATCATTTTGTAGAAGAGCTCAGTAAAAGGGGACACAAGGTTATTTTGATGGGGAATGAAGTTGTTGATGTTGAAGATGAAACGGTCGATGCTCCCAATCCTGCCAACCCTAATGCACCTACTTTTCCTCTGCCTAACTATGTTCCAACTAGCTACAAAAATGTTCCACCTCCAGTCATGTATGGGAGCTCGAGTAGATCTAAAAAACCCTATCAGCCTCCTGCAGACACACCCAAAGACCACTTTTCTAACCTACCTCCTCCCACTTTACCCTTTGGTTATTCTGGCCACCATGTTCCCACCTATTCTACCTCCCCTACCACTATTCAACCCCCAGCCATCCAGAACTCCAACATTGCTACAGACCCGACCGTGTTGGCCTTGATCGAGCAAGTAAAGGCGTTGACTGAACAAATGGGAAAGCAAGGTGTGTCCCCTATCAAGATGCTTAATCCGAACAAAGTTGCACCTTTGCCTCAAGACTTCAAGATGCCTAAGATGGCCATGTTCGGAGGAGTTACTTGCCCGAAGACTCATCTAGACAGCTACACATTGGCAATGAGGGCCAAAGACTGCACGCCCGAGCAGATGGCGAGAATGTTTCATAGCACGTTGGAAGGGCCTGCTCTTCGTTGGTTTTTGAAGTTGAACGAGGAAGAAAGGGATACTTGGGACAAGGTTAGTAGAGTGTTCTCGGAAAAGTATCAAGCCAACATGGACTGGCAAGTCAACCGAGCGGATTTGGAGCACACGCTTCAAAGGAATGGGGAGTCAATCTATGATTTCTACAAGCGTTGGAATGACAAGTTGAGTGAGATTCAATACCCGCCTAAGGAGAATGAGCAGAAGCAGATTTTCTATAAGTGTTTGTTGCCCGGACATAAATTGGCAGTTGGTAATGGTTATTTTCCTAATCTTAGGGAAATGGTGGATTCGGGCATACGATACGAAAGTGGCATCACTGGGATAACTCCACCGAAGGATACTGGGGCTAGTAACAATTCGTTTCGCTATAGAGCTCCCGCCAACACTGCAGCAAAGAAAGAGCCAGTGGGTCAAGTGAATTATGTGCAAGGGGGAGCTGCTTTGGATGTTCAAGCTGTGATGAGAGGAAATGGCAATGTTCACCGCGAGAGGGAAGTGTTTGATGACTTTGGAATGCCAATGGGCAAAGTTTTTGAAGTGCTAGCAAAGAGGGGCTTGGTCAAGCCACTTGAGAATTATGAACCGATAAACAAAAGGGAAGACTTAGATGCTTCTAAGTATTGCAACTACCACAAGTACAAGGGCCACACTACTGATCACTGTATTCAGTTCAAGCGGTTGGTGCAAGATTTGATTCGACAAGGAAAGGTGGAAAAGCCGAAGTCTCCAAATGTTGTGGGGAATCCCCTTCCTAACAATGGGATCCACATGGTGGAAGGTAATTACATCAGTATGGTAGAAATGGAAGATGCTTTTGAGAAATGGGGTTTGTCAATAGAGAAGATATTCATGGCTCTTGTCAGAAAGGGAGTGCTTGTTTCACTAGAGGGGTACGTTCCGAAGGCCACTACAGATTTACCCAGTTTTGCTTTGAAGAGGGCTGTGCAGAAGCTCATCATAGAAGGAAAGATAGAGAATCCACAGAAAATAGTTGGTAGTGATATTGCTTTAGTAGAGGAAGACCTCACTGATCCGATCGAGTTTGTTGTGACGGACAGTGAGGCACTTGAGTCAGTCTGTACCCCAAAGTTTATTAATGAAGAATTTTCTTGTTACATGCTGTCTTTTTAAGAATTGTCTAGAGAAGTGGCCTCATTGAGCAATGTTTGCGCGGGAGAGAGTTCTAAACCTCTGTCTTTGGCCGAGATTCAAGCAGAAGTATCCGATATGGAAAGAAATGGGGTTAATTTACTTACGAGATCCGGGAAAGTGTATCAACCAGAAGATAAAGGCACGAAGAAGGTCTTTGGTCCTAAAACTAAAGTAGTAAATCCCGATAAAGAGGACCCTATTCTCACTCAACTAAAGCTAACCCAAGCCAACATATCCTTATGGTCCTTACTCACATCCTCATATTCCCACAGAATGATGTTGGAACAGAACCTAGCTGCAACTTTGGTACCATCAGATACGAAGCCGGAAGATGTAACTCAGATGATTGGAAATATTCACTTTGGAAACATCATCACGTTTTCGGAGTTGGACATGCCAGAGTTTGGGTCAGATCACAACGAGCCACTGCATATTACTATTGAGGTCAACGGGAAGAGACTGCCACGCATTTTCATTGATAACGGTTATGCGGTGAATATATTACCCTCCAGGATGATGGATGTCCTCGATTTAAGCCCTACAGATTTGAGACCTTCAGTTCATTCCGTCCGAGGCTATGACTCTACTAGTCGGTCGGTGTTGGGAATAATCAGTTTGCCTCTTACTTGCGGAATCACCACTATGATTGCCGATTTCCAAGTCATAGACATACCTTCCACTTTCACCATGTTGCTAGGTCGGCCATGGCTACATCAAATGAACGGAGTTCCTTCCTCACTGCATCAGTGTGTAAAGTTTCAGTCAGGCGACCAGGTAACAGTCATCTACAGCGATTTGGTTACATCTCAAGGGTCAAGCACTGGGGGAAAGCCGGTTCTACAGATTCAGCATGAAGAAGGTAGTTCGATGTTCAGCGGTTTTCAGCTAATAGCACAGGCACAGATTTGCGCGGTAGACCTCACAAAAACGTCGGACAGAGTACGGCCAGCTGTCAGAATGATGAGGAACATGGGATTTGTACCAGGACTGGGGCTTGGTGGGCATCTCCAAGGACCCACAAAAGAAGTGGAAGCTATTGATCACCGCGGCCGACACGGTTTAGGCTATGTCCTTACCCCTGAGGACAGAGCTGAGGAGAAGAGAATTGAGTACCTCAAGAGAGCGAAGCTGCCCTACGAGAAGCCAGAGATGAGACCATACCGCCTATCCCTTAATAGTTATTTTGTCAAGGAAGGCGAGGAGTTTTCTTGCATGGAGTTTAATGAGCCTTGGTTTGATCACACAGGTAGACTGCAGAAAGGTTTTGAGATCTTCAGGGATACAGAGTTCGATAGATCAGAGTTGAAGACAGTTCTCATGGACCCACGTCAGAAAAGAGGCAAGGTTGTCATGGTTCAGAGCCGGTATACTATCAAGACTGAGGACAAGTTGGCAGATCAGCTAGGGCAGGTGTCTTTGGATGAGCCGTTGGTCGAGAACACTGCAGTTCCAGAAGCATCAGAGGAATGGGATGGTCAGACCCTGCTACAGCATTTGGGGAATCTGAATATAGAGGATGATATGGTTGCAGTCATTGGAGCAGAGCAGACAGACGACATTGATCCAAGGACGTTGGTGACACCTATGAGCGGGAAGCTGAAAAATTGGTGCATACTTGGCGGATCCGTAGCAACAAAGAAGTACATGGTTGAAGAGCTAGGACTGATTCCTCCTCCTATTGAGTCTCCTGTTAGTTCCCCCAAGTCCTCTGCTTCCTCTGAGTCATCTGTTTTGTCTGAGTCAGATGTGTTTTCTTTTGAATTTGAGTCTTCTTCTAAGTCTGATGACCTCACGTCAGAGGACTATGACTTAGTCGCAAACATTGTTTTCCCTTTTGCAATGAATGAAAAGCTAGATCTTTCCGAGTATCCCCTCATAGCCAGTCTTTTAAATGATAAATTAACTAAAAATGATGCTCAACTTAATCAAATTAACTTAGTTAATAATGATTCATTAGAAGAAGCAGACACACTAAATAACGAATACATTAAAGAAATTTCTGAGCAAGTTATTAATCAAAAGGAAGGTCGAGCCCAAGCTGCCGATGAGGTGTTAGCATGTATTAATTTGGGAACGGAAGAGGATCCAAGAGAGACGCAAATTGGAAGTTTCTTCGGAGGCGCAGAAAGGGAAGCCTTGATTGAGCTGCTCAAAGAATACTCGGATGTGTTCGCATGGTCATACAAGGATATGCCGGGGCTGGATAACTCAATAGTAGAGCACAGAATACCGCTAGCACCAGAAGCCAAGCCTGTCAAACAGAAATTACGCCACATCAAGCCAGAATGGTCTCTGCAAGTCAAAGAAGAGATAGAGAAGCTCCTCCGGGTGGGTTTTATCAGAGTCATCGAATATCCGACGTGGTTATCCAACATTGTGACGGTTAGCAAGTCGAACGGCAAGGTCAGAGTTTTTGTTGACTTCCGAGATCTCAACAAGGCTAGCCCTAAGGATGACTTCCCGCTACCCAACATCGACATGTTAGTAGATGCCACTGCTAATTACGAGGTTAAGTCATTTGTAGATGGTTTTGCGGGTTATAATCAGATCAAGATGGCCGAGGCAGACCAAGAGAAGACAGCTTTCACTACGCCATGGGGAACGTATTGTTACACGGTAATGCCATTCGGGTTGAAGAATGCAGGGGCTACATATCAGAGAGCGGTCACAGCATTATTCCACGACATGATTCATAAGGAGATTGAGGTGTATGTCGACGATATGATCATTCATTCCAAAGGGTCAGACGGTCAGCACTTTATTGATTTGAGGAAGTTCTTTGACAGGCTGCGCGAGCACTCCATGCGTCTGAATCCTGCCAAGTGTACATTTGGGGTTGTTCGAGGAAAGGTCCTGGGTTACATGGTCACAGAACGCGGGATTGAGGCAGATCCAAGGAAGATTCAAGCTATCATGGAAATGAGGCCGCCACGCACAGAAAAGGAGGTTAAAGGATTCATGGGACGGCTACAATACATCAGCCGCTTCATTAATCAATTGACTACTATGTGCGAGCCAATTTTCAGACTGATGAAGAAGAATGCAAGTGTAGATTGGGACTGGAAGTGTCAGGAGGCCTTCGAAGAAATCAAGAAATATTTGGTCAATCCCCCTATCCTTCGCCCCCTACATTCGGAGAAACCATTGCTCTTGTACCTAATAGTAACAGATACAGCCATTGGGGCTATGCTGGCACAGGAAGCCAAAGATTCTCGAGTGGAGAACGCTGTTTATTTCGTTAGCCGAAAGTTGTAGGGGAGTGAGCTAAACTACTCAGCATTGGAAAAGACTTGCACCGGGCTAGTTTGGGTGGTTAATAAGCTCAAGCATTACTTGTCGGCACATTCGATTCTACTGGTGTCAAAGATGGATCCAATTAAGTATTTGTTCGACAAGCCGTCTCTGTCCATGAGGCTAGCCAAGTGGTCAGTATTTCTGGGGGAATTCGATATCTCTTATGTGCCGAGAAAAGCAGTTAAAGGGCGAGCCATGGCAGATCATTTAGCAGAGTTTCCTAGTACAGAAGAACAGGGGCTTGAACCGGAGTTTCCAGACGAGGGGATTTTTAGCCTTGATACAGAAGAGAGATGGCAACTATTCTTTGATGGGGCTGCAAACAAGAGAGGCAACGGAGTGGGGATCCTTTTGGTTGATCCCAAAGATGAGAACACCCCCATCGCCATCAAGCTGAATTTTACAACCACCAACAACGCGGCTGAATATGAGGCTTGCATAGCTGGTTTAGAAGCAGCCTTAGAACGTAATGTGAAAGAGTTGGAGGTATATGGAGACTCAGCTTTAATCATCAATCAGACATCCAAGAAGTGGAAGACCGTTGATCCCTACCTGCAACAGTATCAGACTTACATGGAAGAGCTAGTCAGACAATTCAGAGAAGTGACATTCCATTACCTACCCAGAGACAGAAATAGGTTCGCTGATGCTTTAGCTACTCTTGCTTCTTTGGTTGAAATCCCTCACGGAATGTCTGTAAAACCATTCAGAGTTGGTCGGAGGGAGAATCCCACTTACTGCTGCGAAGCCTACTGCTGCGAGATTCAAGCTGACACCGAGGAAAATAAGGATCAGTGGTACACACAGATTTATGAGTATCTCAAGAAGGGTGACGTATCTTTTCTAGGAGACGTGAAAGCCAAAAGCTTGCAGGCATTTAAGCGATTGGCCGAACAGTTTGTTCTACTAGATGATACCTTATACAAAAGGCATTACGATGGTCTCCTATTGCTCTGTGTAGATGCGAAACGGGCAGAGACGATCATGGAAGAAGTACACGATGGCTTATGCGGCCCGCACATGAACGCCAGAATGTTAAGGCATAAAATCACACGGTTGGGTTATTATTGGATCACCATAGAAGCAGACTGCATCCAATTTGTGCGGAAATGTCCCAAATGCCAAATGTGTTCCAATCTGAACCATGTACCCCCTCACGAGTTGTACAGCATGGTAACCCCTTGGCCATTTGCGACATGGGGGATTGATGTGATTGGCAAGGTTACACCACCAGGAAGCAATGGGCATTATTTTATATTAGTAGCTGTCGATTACTTCACCAAGTGGATCGAGGCAAAGTCTTACAAGGTGCTGACTTCCAAGAAGGTAGCACAGTTCATTAAAGAGGATATCATATGCAGATATGGGGTACCGAATGAGATCATCTCAGACAATGGGTCCCACTTTGGCGGAGATTGTGACAGATTACTGGCAAAGTTCAAAATTACCAGGCACAAGTCCTCCCCTTATAGGCCTCAGACCAACGGAGCAGTCGAAGCAGCTAACAAGACGATCGAGCAGATAATCAGAAAAACGGCAATTCGAGGTAGGGATTGGCCCGAGAAGTTACCATTGGCACTTTGGGGGTATAGAACTTCTGTCCGTACCGCTACAGGTGAAACTCCTTATGCTCTGACATATGGGATGGAGGCAGTGCTCCCGGTCGAACTGGAAATCCCGTCTCTAAGGATCCTACTAGAGAATCAAGTAGCAGAAGTTGAATGGCTCCGCAGTCGATACGATCAGTTGGCCACACTTGACGAGCGTAGGCTCAAAGCCATGGAACACATCCGGGCCTATCAGAGATGGACAGCAAGAGCTTTCAACAAGAAGGTGCAGCCCTTAGACATAAAGGAAGGAGATTTGGTCATGAAACAACGACTTCCCAATAAGTTCAACCCTCTCGGGAAGTGGTCCCCCACATGGACCGGCCCGTATGTGATCAAGAAGATATTTTCGGGTGGAGCAGTTAAAATGGCAGATTTGGATGGCAACGAATTCAAGGAGCCCGTCAATCTCAGCAAGCTCAGACGCTACTATGATTAAACTTTCCCCCCCTCTAAAAAAAAAAAAAAAAAAAAAAACACAAAAAGAAGCCCGCTAGATTGAAAACCCGCAAAGGGCAGTCTAGCAATAAAAGAAAGGGTGCGTTCAAAAGCTCGCTAGATTGAAAACCCGTAAAGGGCGGTCTAAGCAAAAGTTAGAGCAAACAAAAAATAAAATAAAATATTCCCGCTTCTATCTTCCCTTTCTAAAAAATGAACTACGACGACCTGAGCCCCTTAGTTCTTATTGTAAAAGGGGAACGTAGGCAGCCTTAATCGGCGCGGTCCAAAAAATAAATAAACATCCAAGTCTGTAAAATCTGTCTTTTTTACTAAAGCAATAAATTCTCTTTTATTCCCACAATCAATGCATGATTACACTTATTTGATGAGTCTAAGCTCGACTATACTAATGACTACATAACTTGCAAAAGAAACTAAAAAAGAATTAAAAGGCTAACTAAATCACTAATGTGTCTGCATGTGACTGTGGGTGGATACTCAGATATATAGGTCTACTCCTTGGCGCTAGGCCCCTCGTTTCCATTTTTCTTCTTGGCAGCTCGTCGAGTCGGTTTCTTCTTGACCTCCCTCTTAAAATAAGGCGAATACTTCTTCTTCGATGGGGGAACATCTGCAATCGCCTTACCCTTCAATTTCCGCTCGGTCTTCTTGGGAGAACCCTCTTCCACTGTGTCACAAGAAGTCGCCAAAGCTTCTCTATCCCTAAGAAAACGACTCGTAGATATGTTAGGGATCAATCTCCGTCTCAAGTCGTGTAAAATCTCCCTCATCGGTCCCAAGTTCTCTTCATACCATGTCAGATAAGCATGTGACAAGTAAGTGCTAAGGGTCCGCTGTGCAAGATAAACTCGTGGCATCCCATGAGAACTCCATAAGCTTACCATCAGAACCGAAACACCAACGTCCATTGGAAAAACCTTGGCAGAATCATCAAGCTCAGAAGTTCCCCAAGTTTGAGGAAGGACCTGCTCCAGACCATATTGGCGAAGTACCCGTTCTGCATAGTAAAAAGTGGTATCCTCGAAAGCTGGTACACGAATCAGACATTGTCCAAGCTGAAGGCTCCGAATGAAAGAGATACCCCAATGCTGTATTCGCCAATGAATCTTGTTTGTACCCATCTCCGCCAAGTACATCTTCCACTTCCGCTCTGATAAGCCAGAAAATTGATCAACCTTTCTTCTGCAACCATGGAACCAAGACCTAACACTCGAAGGAGGAATCTCCAAAACAAAAAGTCGATCTTCAAGCCATGTGGTCAGCAATTTGGCACTGCCTCTAGTCATGAGTGGAGCACCCCTAGCTATCTGAGATATACCATGAAGCGTCTCGCCGGAATGATACTCCTTCCAGAACGGGCCTGATCGACCATATCAAGACATCCACTGGTAGCTACCCCCACATAAGGAGAAAATAGAACCTTGGAAAACAAGCAAAGGGCCAAGCAATCCAAAGCAAAATCCGAGTCAAAATCACTGCCATGAGCAAATCTCCCCGGCAAATCACATATGTCTATATCCACACCCTCAACCAAACCTCTAGCCACAGCCGTAGGGATGTGCAGAAATTTGGCTACCCTTGTCACCAACGGGACTCGATCTTGAGGGACTACTATCAAACTGACATCATCTCCTCCGCATAAAGCAAGAAAATCTTCGTAGGTGGGTGTAATTTCATTGTAAGAAAAGTTGAAGACATGGTTGGATTCGTCCCAAAAGGCAGCTGCTGCGTGTAAAAGATTCCAGTTGGGATGCATGGGCAAAAGGGACCAAATGCACTTTACCCCGAAGCGTTTGTCAAAAGCATGACGAACGGAGCGAGGTACCTTGGATACCCAAACTGCCAAATCGTTCTCAAAGTTGCTTTGCTTCTCCATCAAAACGGAAGGGTGGGAATTCATTGTTCACGGCAGAGAAAACAAAGAAAAGAAAAGGGATGCTTTGTACCGTCTCTGGGTGAAGGTATTTATAAGTTTCAGGTATTGGAATCCGTACGGGAAAAGAATTGTGAGAATCCGTGCAAGAAAAGGTTTGTGATAAGGGCCGATCGGCTCATTCCAGGAAGAATTTTGATCAACCATCGCCTCTCAGACAAGTGCCGATCGACCCTATCCTATAGGGGCCGATCGAACCTTTTCTTTAATGCCGATCGACCCTTTACCAAGACAAGGCCGATCGACCCTTTTGCTTTCACAGGCACGGTGCAACTTCAACCGTTCAAGAATTCTCAAATCTCCACATTTTGTTACAATATTGTCCTTATTCAGTGCAGTGTACAAAAATAGAAAATGTCCATAAATAGAAAATGCTAAGTTTCAAATTAAATCCATAAATTTGTACATAAAACACTTGCATCATATCAGTGAGTCAGCATCAAAATAGAGTCTGCATACTTTTTTCCTACAGGAATTACAAGATAAAAAGTCCTAATGACCCCGACGGGAGGTCGAACCGCGACCACGGGAGAATCTAGATGTCGAACTACCCTCATCATGGGATCGCTGTCTACGCTGCACTGGATCCACATCCACCGACCTTCGGGATTGGCAAGAAAGAGTCTGTACTGCACTCCTCAGCAGACGGCTCAGTATATTAGTCTGCCTCACAGCCCGCACATAAGAATCCCGAGTAACCTGCAAAATCAGACACGAGGGTCACACTATGGCTAAAACATAATAATCGGTGCATAAAAAGGAAAAGTAAGAGGTATACCCCGCCGGCACTGTCTGGAGGAAGCTGAGCAGCCTCGACCTCGTCAGCCTCTGTGGGCGTCAAATCTACCCTCACCTGCCCGTCACCAGCCGGCACAAAGAAGTGGTCAGGAAACGGGGGCATGTCTACAATCTCAGGATGCCCACCCATCAGCTCGGGGATAACTAAGCCCTGCGCCCCTATACCGGCAGCCTCAGCAGCCCGCCTCACCACCTGCGGTGACCTCAGAAAATGCTCCACGAAGGTCAGATAATCCATATCAAGCCGGAACTCAGAAGCAGGGATCCCAAGCAGATATTCCTCCCTCCTAGCCAAGCGGTTGGGATACCACATATTCCTGGGAGGATGTTGGGGCGCATAAAGCGGAGCCCACGCATAATGCTGTCTAGCCACCCGCTCTCCCAGATACATCTCATCAGCAAGCAAACCAACCAATAGCCTACGAGAAGCAGTCACATCCCGAACATCACCAACTGTCTCTGAAGCCTCAGGAGTCCAAGGGTAAAGCAGAAACTCGATCCTCCAGGGACCACCGAAAACAAGCCTCAGCTCAGACTCGCGGATCGTCTTCTGGACCCCCTCAATCCTGTTCTCCTTCCTCCAATAGCGCAAGACAGGCACATCCCGAGTCTGGTCGCGCAAAGTAAACGGCGTAACACTGAAAATCTCGTAGACCCACGCCTGCAAAAGACACGAAAAGCAGATGTTCATGAGGACAGAAGGACAAGTAATAAGTAAGAGGACAGTGAAGATGACAAAAGTTGACATACCTCCAGAACGAACTGAAAAGCATCAAAGGAAGAGGTATTGGACCTCGAGACAGTATCCAGGGCCCGATACAGCTCGGCCAAGCCGGCCCCTCCCCACGAGATATCTCGTACCAAATCCAAATCACTAAGGCACCCAACAAAGAAAATCGACATACTGGGCCTGAGTTGGGGAAAAGGGCCACTGAGAAGCCATACCAGAGAAATCCTCGAACAAGTGCATCAAGCCCATACTGGCCAACTCTATACTGATCAATAGCAGCCATAACAAGCTTATGCAGCTTCCCCGCATCAACACCGAAATTCCTACTCGAGCCCAATCTAGCACCAAATAGCTGAGCCTGACGAGCCGAATCGGCATGAAGGGTATCATCGTAAGGAAGAGCTATGTCCGTGAACCTCAAGCCGGTAAGAACGGCAAAGTCTGTAGGAGTAATCGTGGTCTCACCCCAACTCAGATGGAAGGTATGTGTCGTGTCCCACCTGAACTCCCGACACACCTTCACCACAGCAGTGCACTTCCTGGTCTAGCCCATCTGTAGGACCATGTCAAAAAAGGGAGCCAGACCCAAGCTCGCTACCCGCTCACGAGGACTACCCTCACTGGCCGGCAAGGATTCCCACAACTCTCCTACCGCCTTAAGGGAGCTACGCCCTTTCATCTTCTTCCCCTGCAGGTAAACACAACACAGGTATGTACCATTACTCGCATTTAAAATAATAACATTTTCATACATGCATGAATTATTTTGTTGTTAAATAAAAATTCTTGTACCTTTATCCCGACGCGGGAGCGAAGCCCTGTGGACCCGTGAAAATCTAGGCCTGCGTAAAAATTGAACTGATTCTGCAACGGAAAATGTAGCCTCGAAGGTCGGTAGTTGCGCAGAGCCCGTCGCCTCCTCGCCTCAAGGTCCCCGCCAGCGTCACTCCTGTCGCTCTCCCCGGCGCCATGGTCACCTTCCTCTTCATCATCACTACCACCATTGCCGCCGCCATTACCACCGTGACCGCCGCCACTGCCGCCGTGACCGCCGCCACTGCCACCGTGACTGCCACCGTGACTGCCACCATGACTGCCGCCGTGACCATCGTAACTGCCACCATGGCTGCCGTCAAAGCCACCACCATAACCACCATAGCCACCATCAAAACCACCGCCTATATTTCCATAACCACTCCCAAAACCGCCAAAACCGTGACTGCCACCAGCACCATGGCCGCCATTACCGCCTCCACCGCTGCCATAGCCAAAGAAACCACCCATATCGCCGGTGTACGAGCCCAAGGATTGATAATCTGGGCGATTCATCAAAGAAATCACATCATCAGCCCAATCCGGATTATCCATAGCAAAATCCCTTGCAAATTCGGCACAAAACAACGGAGGAACTCAACAATTTTCCGGCAAAAAAACTCCCAGAATCCGTATACTCGACAGGGAAGAAGAAGGCGTAGAAAGAAGAAGAAACGGGCGCAGATATAAAGGCCGATCGGCCGAAGATCTGACCAATCAAAGAAAGGGCCGATCGGCACTTTATTTTGGTTTTCTTCTGGATCAAGCGAACGGTCCAGATCTCATCTCAGCGTCGCGGATCCTCGTCAAGCGTCCTTGGCCAATCAGGGGATAGGGCCGATCGACCCTTTCTCTTCCCCGCCTCGGTCACAGCGTTTGACCAGACCTTTATCACATCGGTTTTCCAAATTTATTTTTGTTATTATTTACAACTCAAATTCTTATTTTTTCGGGGTGACTCCCACACAGTCAAATTCTTATTTTTCGGGGTGACTCCCACACAGTCAAATTCTTATTTTTTCAGGGTGACTCCCACACAGTCAAATTCTTATTTTTTTTGGGGTAACTCCCACACAGTCAAATCTTTGGGTGACTCCCCGTACAGTCAAATCTTTGGGTGACTCCCCGTACAGTCAAATCTTTGGGTGACTCCCCGTACAGTCAAATCTTTGGGTGACTCCCCGTACAGTCAAATCTTTGGGTGACTCCCCGTACAGTCAAATCTTTGGGTGACTCCCCGTACAATCAAATCTTTGGGTGACTCCCCGTACAGTCAAATCTTTGGGTGACTCCCCGAACAGTCAAATCTTTGGGTGACTCCCATACTAAATCTTTGGGTGACTCCCCGTACAGTCAAATCTTTGGGTGACTCCCCGTACAGTCAAATCTTTGGGTGACTCCCCGAACAGTCGAATCCTTTGGTGACTCCCGTGCAGTCACGTATCCTTGGCACCACACGTCCGCCACTCTCGGGTACTAAACGCCCACGTTTTCGAACTACGACTTGGCTTGATTCCTCTTGGGATACGTAGGTAGCCCGACGTGGGTTCAGCCGCTCGACCTACCTGGTCATCTTTCATTTGCGACTCAGCTCGAGTCCAAGCCTCACATCCGCAAGATCATTGTTTTACCTCCTGAAATCCCTTTTTTCAGGACGGATCCTATTTTTATCGTCGACCCCACTTGTCTTACAAGAAGCGTCGCCGAGGGGCTACTGTTAGTACCCGGTCCTAAAAAAGGTATTTTAAATATTCTGGCCCGATTTAATTAACGAAACCCTAAATTAATCTCATTATTCTTTCCTCCGCCGTCAGTAATTCGCGTGGAAAGTACGCCAGGAAGAAGTGCCGATCGACCCTTATTTTTAGGTTCGATCGATCATTATTTTTAGTGCCGATCGACCATTATGTTTGGTGCCGATCGACCCTTGCCTTTTTGTGCCGATCGACCTTTATTATTAGGGCCGATCGACCCTTTCCTCGGTCCAGCCCATTTCCCGAAGCACTATAAATACGTGCATTCGTTCCCCATTTTTAACACACGTTCTCTCAGTAGAAGAACCAAGACTAAACTTGGTTTATTTCCACAAACACACGTTCTCTCAGTAGAAGAACCAAGACTAAACTTGGTTTATTTCCACAAACACACGTTTTTTCCCACGGAGAAGTCAAGACTATACTTGATTATCCCTTACATACAATTTCCACGGAGAAGTCAAGACTATACTTGATTCTCCCTTCCGTACATCTTTCAACATTCTTTGAATCTTGCTAGATTCGAATCCCAAAGCCTTGCTACAATTGGTAAGTCTTTCATTCCGTCCTTTATTATTATTATTGCTGTTTACTTGCATGTTTAATATGTTTTAATTGTGCCTTTATGCTAGATTTAGGACTATTTCAATATATTTAAATATGCATAGCCGAGGATGATCTAAGGTTTCGTCCAAGAAACCCGATGGATCTAGGAACTATTTCTTACCTTCCACCTTAGTAATAATTATCCCATGATCAACAATTCCCCAAGGATGAACGTTGATTAGTGCACCTTCCGAGGGCCTAAATCAAAGGTTCTAGGGTGTGATCATCAATTAATTCTTTCTCTCCCCTCCTCCTTATGCATGATCCCGTTTCTTCTATCTATTCCTGTAAACACCGCACACAACCAACACCCCACATGCTAGAAAGACCGATCCGTCGGGCAATAGGAGTGATAACGTTTCTTCTTCTGTTGTAACTTGACCCCCGAACCCAATCACATGCTTAGCCTTTTTTCAAAGCTTTGGGCTATATCAAAGTGGCGTGGCGACTCTCAAAATTAAACTAATATTTTAATATGGTTTAAAACGAGTGTCACTTAATGAATATCCCATTTCGGTCCGACTTTACATAATTATTTATTTTAAACTTCCGAATGCGCGTTGCATTGGGACGGGGTATTCACAAGCGACTGCTGGGACTCGTTTTGAAACTTTTTCAAACTTAGTGGGTCAGACTTTCGTTTTCCTTTGTGGTGTTGTATTTTGCTTTCTTTTCATTTTTCTTTATTCTTAAACTGTTGCATTGCATGCATGCATCTCATAAAACAAAAATCTCTCTTTTTTCTTTAAAAGGAATTAGACTCTTTTACCTCACACTACCACTAGAGTCCATGTCACACTGCACAGACACCCTTAACCCATCGGAGAAGCCAAAGTACGGGAAGTGTGGTGATCATGTCACCTCCCTTCCGAGTCTCACTTGGTCATCCACTCATCAGTGCGCTTCGGCTGCACGGTGGGAGCCTAAAACCTAACCCTTGTGTCACCCACTTTGCTAGGATTACACTCCCTGTGACCGATTGGTTTGACTAGCTTTTTCATGTAGACAATTAATAGGGTCTTTATGTTAAGTCACTACGAACCAGTGATAAGTCAAGATCTATAGAGAGAAAAGAGCACAAAAAAATTGATTTCCTTCTAAAGGACGTGCCATGTAAGGTTGAGCGCTTGTTAAAAGATCTTGTCCTATCATAAATTTGTAGTACTTCACATAAATATCATATTAAGTGTCTATAGGAGATGGTTAAGTCATTAGGATCCACCACTTTAGGATATTTAGTTAGTTGCGAAAAAGGGGTATCCCTTCCAACCTTAGTAGGCCTAAAAAGAGACAAAGATTTTGTAAATAAAAAATTCAAGCAAGTACACTGCATTGAGTCAACCCCTCTCCTAAAGTCGAGTCTTTTGATACTTCCGCAGAGCTCAGGTCAGGCCGCATTCTACATTCAGCAATGACAACCTTGCCTCCCTCCACTACTCCAAGCTCGCCAGCTATCTCTGCAATCGGCTCTACACCAGTCACTTCAATGGAAGGTCCAGTCAACCCCAACTTCAATGACATTCCACCTTAGTAATAATTATCCCATGATCAACAATTCCCCAAGGATGAACGTTGATTAGTGCACCTTCCGAGGGCCTAAATCAAAGGTTCTAGGGTGTGATCATCAATTAATTCTTTCTCTCCCCTCCTCCTTATGCATGATCCCGTTTCTTCTATCTATTCCTGTAAACACCGCACACAACCAACACCTCACATGCTAGAAAGACCGATCCGTCGGCCAATAGGAGTAATAACGTTTCTTCTTCTGTTGTAACTTGACCCCCGAACCCAATCACATGCTTAGCCTTTTTTCAAAGCTTTGGGCTATATCAAAGTGGCGTGGAGACTCTCAAAATTAAACTAATATTTTAATATGGTTTAAAACGAGTGTCACTTAATGAATATCCCATTTCGGCCAGACTTTACATAATTATTTATTTTAAACTTCCGAATGCGCGTTGCATCGGGACGGGGTATTCACACAATAGTAGCATGCATAAGAGAAAGAGGAGGTGTAGCAATACCTCTAGCAGGCAGGTCCTTTGGAGTAACAATAACATGAGGAAATATATCCTCCATGACTTGAGAGGCAGACTCAATGATTTCTTCTGTAGCTTCCTTCAACTCTTCAATCTCCTCTGACTGAGCCCTCCTAGACACCACCTTAAATGCTTCAGCATCATCAGACTCATCAGGCTCGTTAGACTCACTAGTTTAGATGGAGAGCCCTAAATACCTCCTTCGTTGTGTCTGGGGTTGAGCTTTTCCAGATGAGCTTCCTGAGCCACTTGCAGCAGTTTTGCCCCTTTTTCTCGTTAAGTCAGCTGAAGGATCATAATCTTCATCGACTCCTTCAATGAATTCTGGTTCAGCCATGTTAGGGCGAACCCTAGGGGTGTACTCAGACATATTAGGAGAGAAGCCCCTTTGTCGGAGTGACCAGTTGGGGCCTTTCCCCAAGCCCTGCACCAATAGCCTTCAAGTCGTCGGGGTTGTCCGCATCAATTGCATTGCCCGGAGCTCCGGGAAGAGATGTTGTAATAGGAGTAGCTTCGGTATCAACAAACAGTTCGACGGCATCTTCGTTTTGGGTCGCCGGAGATGGAAGGGGTGAGACAATGCCGGTTGGAGAGGTTGGACGGGATTGTGACACCATGGATTTAGAGACAAAAACAGAGGAGTAGATTTGAATTGCAAAGGGTTTTTGAGAGCGAATAGTAGCCGGTGAGGAAAAGGGTGTTAAGTATATTTATGGTGATGTGATGGCATGAGTTTAATTACTACTAGGCTAGGGACTCTTAGGATGAACAAGAGTTTAATTAGGACCTAATTACCTTGTTCAGCCGAACTAGGGAGCAATTTAGTCTTAGTTCCTTGGACTCTTTTGATGATAAGGATAAAAAATAGTTATCTCCTTTTTAAACTTATCCTCTTTTCTTTGAAAATAATGTACCTGTCATAGAAAAAAAAAATGCCGCATACAATATACTCCCCCTAAACACATGGACATCAAAAATAAAAAATAAGAGATTTTGTTGAGCATAAATTTTTTTAACAAAATTAATTAGGGAGTGAAAAAAAATTGTTTAATATTTTCACCAAGGACCAGGTTGACCTATATTTATGACTAAGAAAATGATGCATAATGTACAAAACATGTGAAGGATGAATCTCAGTATATGTGTGGCATAGAATGTAATTACATCAGGGGATGCATCTCCTCTAGGAAAATCAATGAATTGAAATCTTGTCTACCTTGGCCTCTAGAATGCATCCACTTATAATTTTTTGTGGAGAAATATTTTTATGTGTAGCTTTCACTCTTCTTTACTTTCATGGATAGCCCTCTTTCGAATGATCTTGTCAATTTGACACAAACTTTCTCTTGATGTCATTTTGATCACATTGAAATGACTTCATATCATGAGTGGAGTAGCTATTTTCCTTTTTTTTGATTAAGCACCCACCAAGAGACATCCAGTAGGATAATTTTGAGTCAACAGTTGTTAATACTTTTTAAGAAGAATTCACAATTCAGAGAGGAGACAAGTCAAAGATGCAGTACAAGTGACCACACTGAGATAAATCATGCAATGCATTTTTTATATGATTTTTGATGATTTTTTTGTTAGAATTAAATATACAGGTGTAAGTTATGATGTGATCACATGGGGTATCACATCATCAGATGACACACAAACTCAGAGACTTCCTTAGAGTAGAAAATCTCTGAAAATCAAGGGCTTTGGTGAAAATATTATCCAACTGTTTTTCAGTGCTTATTGATTCCATGCTAATGATTTTTTGCTCAACAAGATCACGAATAAAATGATGTCTAATGTCAATGTGTTTAGTTCGAGAGTGTTGAACATGATTTTTTGATATTTCTATGGCACTTAGATTATCACAAAAAACAATTAGGATATCACTTTTAAGACCATAATCCTTAATCATCTGATTCATCCAAAGAAGTTGAGAACAACAACTACCTACTGCAACATATTCTGACTCAGCAGTAGATAAAGATACACAATTTTATTTTCAACTATACCAAGATACTAAGTTGTTCCCAAGATAGAAACATCCTCCAGTTGTGCTTTTCTTATCATCAGTGCTGCCTGCCCAATCAGAGTCACTGAATCCTACCAGATTTGTATTGGTTTCACGAGTATAGCTTAGCCCTAAGTTGACAGTTCCACCAACATATCTAATAATTTTTTTACAGGTTTGAGGTGGGAGATTTTTGGGCAAGCTTGATATCTAGCACACAGGCAAACACTAAACATGATGTCAGGACGACTTGTTGAAAGGTAAAACAAGCTCCCAATCATACTTCTATATAAGGTGGGATCAACATCCTCACCATCCTCATCTTTGCACAACTTTTGGGATGATCCCATAGGAGTTTTTAGGTGAGAGGCATTGTCAAGAGAGAATTTCTTAACCAAGTTTTTGGCATATTTACTTTGTGAAATAAAAATTCCCTCCTTGCTTTGTTTTATTTGAAGGCCTAGAAAATAGTTTAGCTCACCAACATGCTCATTTCAAAGGTGGTGGGTGACAAAGTAGTCTAACATATTCTTGGATGAAGATCCAAAGACAATGTCATCAACATAAATTTGGGCCACCAATATTCCTACATTTTCTTTTAAAATAAATAAGGTTTTATCTACCTCTCCTCTCTTAAAACCCATTTGTATGAGGTGCTCAGTTAGCCTCCCATACCAAGCTATATGGGCTTGTTTTAGGCCATACAAGGCTTTCTTAAGTTTATAGACATGGTCACGGCAATAGGGATCAGTAAAGCCCTTAGGTTGCTTAACATAGGCTTCTTCATTTAGGACACCATTTAAAAAGGCACTCTTTACATCCATTTGATGTAGAGTGATGTCCAAATAACAGGAAATGGCAAGTAAAAGCATAATGGATTCTATCCTAGCAACATGAGCAAATGTTTCTTCAAAATCAATCCCTTCTATTTGGGTGTAGTCTTGGGCTACAAGCCTAGCTTTATTTCTAGTGATTTTCCCATTTTCATCAGTTTTATTCTTAAAAATCTACTTAGTTCCTATTACAATTCCTCCTTTAGGTCTAGGAACCAAGGTCCATACATAATTTTTATCAAATTGATTTAGTTCCTCTTGCATGGCAACTATCCAATTATCATCTTTTATAGCTTTTACAACATTCTTCGGTTCAATATTAGAGACAAAACAACATGAACTAACCTTGTTTACTTGTGAGTCAACACAGCTTAATCCAGCCAACTCACGGTAGTTAACTCATGGTTTTTTCCCTTGTGATAATTTTCTCATTTACATCACCTACCACTCGGGTAATTGGCTGATTCTTTTGAACTCTGTTGGGTATGTCTCTGGTCCTATCCAGATTCTCTTCTTCACAGTCAGAACTTTCGAATTCTGAACTAGGTTCTGTTTGTCCTGATGTAGGTGGTGATGTGCTCACACCAGTTCCTGCATCGTCTTTCTGTAGCCCAGTTTGCTGCATCTGATCAGTTTGATTCTGAGAATACTGCATTGTTTCTATGCAACCTGATACATCATCTTCAAGATTTTTTAGATTTAAGTCAGCAGTATCATCAAAGATAACATTAATTGACTCCATCACAGTTTTAGTTCTAAGATTATAAACCCTATAGGCATGACTATTTGTGAAATATCCAAGAAAAACAGCCTTGTCACTTTTAGAATCAAATTTAAATAAATAGTCTCTATCATTTAGAACATAGCATATGTATCCAAAAACATGAAAGTATTTAAGAGTAGGTTTTTTACCAAGGAGGATTTCATATGGAGTCATGGTTGATCCAAATCTTAAGTAAACTCTATTTCCTATGTGACAAGCAGTATTAAGTGCCTCAGCCCAAAATCGTTTAGAGATGTTTTTAGAACTAAGCATGACACGAGCCATCTCTTGCAAAGTACAATTTTTTCTTTCAGCAACCCTATTCTGTTGAGGGGTTTTTGGGACTGAAAAATCATGGGTTATTCCTTTGGAGTCACAAAATTTTGAGAACAAGGTGTTCTCATATTCAGTTCCATGATAGGACCTAATTTTAATAACTTCCTTACCATACAAATTTTTTACCTTTTTATACCAAACTTTAAATACTTCAAGTGCTTTAGATTTTTCTTTCAAATATAGCACCCAAGTATATCTATAGAAATCATCCACACAGACAAAAGAGTACTTCTTTTTACCTAAGCTCTCAACCTCAATAGGTCCCATAAGGTCAATATAGATTAATTCCAAATTTTCAAAGGTGAAACTTTTGTCGAGCTTTGGATGAGAGGCTTTGGTTTGCTTGCCCTTTTGACAAGGACCACATACATTTGTTTGTTTAAAATCAAGTTTGGGCAAGTGTTTAACAGCATCAAATCTAACTAATTCTTCCATTTTCCTATAACTGGCATGTCCTAACTTTTGATGCCAAATTTCAAGTTCATTTGTTTTGGAGCTAAGGCAGGACAAATTGTCACCAAATTTGTAACAATTATCTTGAGACCTTACTCCGGTGAACAGGCATTGATTAGTGTTATCAAACACTTTGCATTCATGTTTGTCAAAATTGACATGTAAATTGTCATCACATAGTTGGCTTATACTAATAAAATTAGCTTTCAAACCTTCTACATGATAGACAATTTTCAATTTAGGCATGTTATTTACACATAAGGTACCTTTACCTACAATCTTACATTGGGCTCCTCCCCCATAATTCACATTTCCACCTTTGACAGTGGTGTAATCTATTAGAAATTCTGCATTACCTGTCATGTGCCTTGAGCACCCACTATCAAAATACCATGAGCTGGCAATGCTGCTCATGAGATAGGTAAAAACTACCTTGCATTCCTCATTCTTTTTTTCCATCCACACGAACTGACCTGTTTTCTGGCAATGTGAGTGGTGATGTGAGTGCATCCGGCCACTCATCTGAGGAGCATCTTTTCTCAGATCATGAATCCTTTTATAACAAAAAGGTCTTATGTGTCCTGGTAAGAAATAGTAATGGCACACAAATCTTTTCCTCTTGGGTGTTGATTTCGAGTTGTGAAAAGTCTTAGGTTTTGAGGAACTCTCTCCTTCTTTTGAAAAATTTGATTCAAAGCCAAGACCAGTTTTTGAAAAATGACCCACATTAAGAACCTCATCAAGAGTTGCCTTTCCAGTATTCATTTTTTCAAAAGTTTTCTTGGCCTATGTGAGTTCCGTTTTGGTCTTCTCAAGTTCAATGTCACGTTTAGTGAGCATGACCTCAAGTTTAGCTATTGAATCTTTTTGGTTGTCATTTTCAGTGGTGACATCTTTAAGTTCACCTTTCAACGTTGAAAGTTCAGTAGAGAGTTTTTCAGTTACCTTTTCAAAAACGGCAATTTTTTCTACATGTTTTCCCAATCGGCATATAGTTCAGCATAAGCATCAAGAAGTTCTTGATAACTTCCATCATCCTCTTCTTCATTCTCAGTTTTCTTGTTCAGTGAGGAGTTATAACAGTTTATCACAGAGTCAGAAGATGTGATGGTAGATGTGACAACATCTGAAGCTACATGAGATTGATGTTCATGACTTGGAGGCGAGATTTCCATGATTGCTAAGTTTAGCAATTCATCTTCGTCCTCACTGTCACTAAGGGTTGCACATAAGCTCATCCCCTTTTTCTTTAGGGTGTTGGCACATTCATTAGCATAATGTCCAAATCCTTTGCAGGGTCTACATTGAACAGTTTCAGATCTATTTTTAGAAAAACTAGTAGGTTTCTTGAAACCACTCTCAGTATCTTCTTTTGGTTTATCAAAAGTAGTTGGTTTTTTAGAAGGAAATTTGTTGTCCCTTTTATTTTTAAGAAAATATGTAAATTTTTTAGTTAAAAGGGCAACATCTTCAGTTTCCAAATTTGAAGTATCAATTTCATTTGAAATTTCTTCAATCTCTTTTGGTACTGTGGATACTTTAGAGAGAGCAGAAGCAAGAGCAACACTTTCAGCTTTATGTTGTTGCTGAATGGAAGTGTTCATTTCAAACATGGTTAGTTTACCCACAAGAGTATCTAAAGCCATGGTTGCAGTGTCATTTGCTTCTTCAATAGCAGCAATTTTAATATTAAATTTATCAGTGACAGTTCTTAACATTTTGCATACTAATCTAGCATTTGATATATGCTCACCTAGGGAGAGGCACTCATTTGAGATTTCTCTCATTTTAGAAGAATAGCTTTTTATGTCCTCTGTCTCATTCATCCTCAAGTTTTCAATCTTGGTCATGAGAATTCTCAACCTAGTGGCTTTAACACTATCATCACCCTCACAGTGAGCTTGCAAAATATCCCAGGCATTCTTTGCTATATTTTGATTTATTACAAGTCTAAACATGTGTCCATCCACATGACTTGAAATAGCACCAAGGGCCTTGGAATTGTAATTAGCTAGGGTGACTTCATCAGTGGTCCAATCTTCCTCAGGCTTAAGTTTGTAAACTTTTTCAGAGGTTTCACCCTCTTCTTTACTCTTACTTTCAACCTTAGGAGGGGACCATGGAATAATAATACTAAGCCATGCTCGTTCATCAATTGCTTTGATGAAGAGACGTATCTTAGCTTTCCAGATGGCATAGTTAGATCCATCTAAAATCGGGGGACGGTATTGATTCAAGTGTAAGTGACCTTCTGTAGGTGTTAGTGCCCTAGGCCTATAGAGATAGACCTTTATGTAATATCATTGCTCATTTATATATGAGATTGTTTATTTGATTATTATATGTGTTTGCATGTTTAGTTATAATAATCGTGTCCCTAGTACTTATGAAGCACTAGTATGAAGTCTAATGGATAATCATGTGATGGTTATATGCATGGAGATGCACATTAGATTCATGGGTACTTGTTAGAGAATAAGGTACTGGACTTGACCCATTATGAGATTTATGTCATGGTCATTTGTCATAAATAAATCTCATATAGTCATATCATTGATATCCTTTGACCTGAGATTATCATCGTCTTCCACTCGATGAATATCATGTTTGATATAGTTTAACGTTGTCTTTAACCGGACAACAATAAGGGCTATTATTGGCATGATATGATTCTTGTTGGGAAGAATGATAAGTCAAGATGGAAACTTGTCCCTCGTAAAGAGAGATGTTTGCTTGGCCACTCGTGAGTAAGATTGATGTAGTGCATGGCCATGCCCGAATGAATTAATATGATTAATGTCATTCGATTAATCAATTTACTTGGTAACGAGAAAGCATTGAACAATATGAGTTGACGTGGACCATGACTCATGTTCAATATAACATCGTGTGACAATGGGATTATGATATGTTCTATGTAGGAAAAACGAACCTGATATTATATTATTTGGGTAGGCATGATGGCTTGCTAGAGTCCTCTCATGTCTTATGAGGATCGATGTGATCGAACTCATTGCCAACATAATATAGTCCTATGGGGTCACACGCATCGAACGAATTGTCAAAAAATGGAATTATGGATTTCTGGTGTGTTGGGCGACCGCCCAAGGTTCTATGGGCGACCGCCCATGTTATTTGAAAAACCGGGCATTAGAGACTGTCCACATGGGCGACCGCCCTTGCCCTTATGGGCGACCGCCCACTATGGTTTTCGAATAAAGGGATTAAAACTCTGGACACATGGGCGACCGCCCATGTCCTGATGAGCGACCGCCCATATGGGGTTTCGGAGGAAGGATTCAAGCTCTGGACACATGGGCGACCGCCCATATCGATGGGCGGACGCCCATGTCAGCTGATCTTTGAAACCGTTTTTTTCCCAAGGGTTTTAATAGGGCATATATTTATTGAGTATAAATAGTATCCTTCTACAACCCTAGCAGCTAGTTCCGTTTTTGAGCTTTGAGAAAGACAAAAATAGAGAGGATTTTCAATTGTGAATTGAAAAACATCACACCAATTCCACAATTCATCATAGATTGAAAAGGTTTCAATCAAGGGATCTAGCAATCCTCCTAGAAAGAGTTCTAGGGTTCGTTCATCGCGTGGATACTCGTAGAGGATCTTCGCTTCTCAAGATCATTTGTTCGTGATTCAAGGATCGTATATTGAAGACTTGCCAATTCTTCAATCTGGAGTTGGAGCACGTATATCAACGACAAAGGCATTCAAGGTTGGTAACCCTAATTCATACTTCTTAATTATTCATCTAGAACGGATTCTAGGGCTTTGGGTATTCGAGTTATTTGCATTATTCCGCTGCGCATGGACCCTCGAAACCCAACAGTGGTATCAAAGCCCCGTTCTTGATGTTTAGTTAGATAATCATGATAATTGTGTAATGTGATTATATGAATTTTCATGATAAATATGATTTAGAATGTGAAATTGTATGAGTTTTGCTTATGGAGTAATTGTATATAGTGATATACCATGATTATGAAATTGAAATTTATGATTAATATGATTAATCTAGGTTATTGGATGTCAATTTCATTTATATGATTAATGTGATTAATCTAGGATATTTGTGAAGTATTACTTGGTATATGGGCTGGACACCAAAACCTTCCCCACAGGCACTTCGATGGAAGTGTGGGATAACCTTGGAGCACGTGGCCGCGTACTAGTAATTACTGACCAAATGTGATTTGTGTTGTATCATTCCATGTTCATAATTATGCTCATATAGTTTTTCATGAATCAACCTTGCCATGTTAATTGATAAACATGAAAAATTGAACCTTCTTTGAAATTTTGAGTTTGTTTATGCTACCCACTTTAAACACTTGTGAGTACACGGGTAGTTTTATGTAGGCTCGCCATAGCGAGGTACATTAATTCTATCTTTGTATGATCAAGATGAGCAAATAGTGATTGCTATACGTTTAAAATGGTTGAACTCAATAAGGCTATCAAAATAGTTTTGGGCCTAAGGCATAAGATGAGATTGAAACATGTGACATATGATGTCTATAATCTCATAAAAGATCTAAGAGTCATATGTTGATATGATTGATAAATGTTATCTACCTTTTAGTTTAATTTTGAGCAGTCGTGCCATAGCCGACTTGAAATTAAATTAAAGTTGGGTCTTAGCCTATTAAATTATATTATGCATGTTTGTATATGAAGGTTATATAATTTAGTGGGAGTATTTGTGAAATACATTATTTAATCTCTTAAATGAAATTGGTGCTCATATATGTTTATATCTTGTTGCATATCTTTGTAGATCAATGGCTGCTAACACTAATCAGAATTTGTCACTGCGATCAGTCCTTGAGAAGGACAAGTTAGAAGAGAATGGCAACAACTATGTGGATTGGATCCATTTGTTTGAGAATTGTTCTCAAACAGGAAAGGAAGTTGTACATTCTCGATGGACCCATTCCACCCGAGCCTGCTGCTAATGCACCTAAAGCTGAAAGGGACCAACATAAGAAACATGTTGATGATTCTATAGATGTTGGTTGCCTGATGCTGGCTACTATGTGTAAGGCCCTTCAGAAGGACCTTGTACACATGGAAGCTTATGATTTAGGAAATCATTTAAAGGAAATGTTCCGATTCTGCAAGCACGTCGGGAAAGGTTTGACACTATGAAGGCTCTTCATTCATGCAAGATGATTGAAGGACAACTGTTGGGCCTCATGTGTTGAAAATGAAGGGTCACCTCGAGCACCTTGAGAGGCTTGGATATCCTATCCGAGTTGGGCGCTACGGATATGATATTGCATTCACTCCACTGAAAGTTATAATCGGTTCGTTACGAATTATAACATGAATGGGATGAATAAATCTCTGTCTGAATTGCATGGGATGCTAAAGAATGCGGAGAACAATATTACCAAGAAAACCAATCAAGTGTTGATGGTGAACAAAGGAAAAGGGTTCAAGAAAAACAAGGTTAAAGCAAAAGTTGCTAAACCGGAGGAAAAGGTTGCCGTTGTTGAGAAGCCTCAACCCAAATCCCAAAAGGATGCGGTATGCTACCATTGCAATGAAATCGGGCATTGGAAGCGTAAGCTGCAAAGCTTATCGGGGAAGGGTGAAGAAGAAGGGCAATGTGATTGCCACGACTTGAGTATCTATATGATAGATGTTCTACTTTCTACTTCTAGTTCTTGGGTATTAGATACCGGATGTGGATCTCACATTTGTCTAAATGTGCGGGGACTTAAGAATAGAAGGTCGCTCAAAGAGGGTGAAGTAGATGCGCGGGTTGGAAATGGAGCAAGAGTTCTTTGCATTGGCCATAGGGACTTACGAAGTCACTTTACCTAGCGGATTAATTTTAGTTTTAAATAAGCTGTTATTATGTTCCGGATTTGAGCGAAACATTATTTCTATTTCATGTTTAGACAATGAGGGTTACAATTTTCTTATTGCGAATAAGAAATTTTCAATTTATTTGAATGACATGCTTTATTGTGTTGCTCATTCTTTTAATGGCCTTTATGTCTTGGATGTTGAAAATAATGTTGAGAATGTTTATCATGTTAGTAAGAAATCTAAACCAAATGATGTGAACAACACATACAAATGGCATTGCCGTCTTGGTCACATAAACGAGAAACGCGTATCTAAACTCCATAAAGATGGATATTTAGACTCATATGATTATGAATCATATGATGTTTGCGAGTCTTGTTTATTGGGCAAGATGACTAAAGCTCCTTTTACTAAGAGTAGTGAAAGGGCTAGTGATTTATTGGCTCTCATGCATGCTGTGTGTGTGGACCAATGAATAGCATTGCTAGGGGAGGATTTCGGTACTTCATAACGTTCGCGATGACTTCTCCGGATATGGCTATGTCTATCGATGAAGTACAAAAGTGAAGCATTTGAGATATTCATAATATTTCAAAATGAGGTACAAAATCAACTTGGCAAAACTATTAAAACCATTCGATCCGATCGAGGTGGTGAATACTTAAGCCAAGAATTTGACGATCATGCGAGAAGTTGTGGAATTGTTTGAACTTACTCCACAGGAACACCACAATGGAATGGTGTATCCGAGAGGAGAAATCGAACTCTATTAGATATGGTTCGATCGATGATGAGTCAAGTTAACCTTCCTATTTCTTTTTGGGGACATGCACTGGAAACAGCTGCTTTCACGCTTAATAAGGTCCCTACTAAATCGGCTCCTAAAACCCCACATGAGATGTGGTATGGAAGAAAGCCTAGCTTATCTTTCATGAAGATTTGGGGTTGTGAGGCTTATGTAAAGAAATTAGTTTACGAACATAAACTTGCACCTAAATACGATAAATGCATTTTCGTTGGTTATCCTAAGGAAACGAAAGGATATCTATTTTACAACCAATCAGAGAACAAAGTGTTTGTTGCTCGAAATGGTGTCTTTCTAGAAAGAGTTTATCTCTAAAGAAACTAGTGGGAGTAAAATTAATCTTGAAGAAATTCAAGAACCCGAAAATGATAAGGAACCAATAGTAGAGACGGAACCAAGTTCACAAGTGTTGTGGAACCGGTTCAAGATACACAAGTTCTTCGCGAGATCGATAGGATACGATCCGAACACGAGAGATATGGATTTCTCATGACGGAAAGTAATGAAGTAGAAATCATTGAGAATGATGAACCTACTTCCTATCGAGGCGATGTCACTCTGATTCGGACAAGTGGCTAGGAGCCATGGAATCCGAGATCAAATCCATGTACGATAATCAAGTTTGGAACTTGATTGATCCACCGAAGGTGTAAAAACCATAGGGTGCAAGTGGGTTTTCAAAAGAAAAGCGACATGGATGGGAAGGTACATACTTATAAGGCTAGGCTAGTTGCTAAGGGGTATAGGCGGATTCATGGCGTTGACTATGATGAAACCTTTTCGCGTAGCAATGCTTAAGTCTATTAGAATCTTAATTGCCATAGCCGCATATTACGACTATGAGATATGGCAAATGGACGTCAAAACGGCTTTTCTTAACGGAAACCTACTTGAGGATGTATACATGATACGGCTGAAGGATTTGTCGATCCAAAGAATTCTAACAAAGTGTGTAAGTTGCAGAGATCCATTTATGGATTGAAGCAAGCTTCCCGGAGCTGGAATCTACGTTTTGATGAATCAGTCAAAGAGTTTGGCTTCATCAAAAACGAAGATGAGCCTTGTGTAAACAAGAAAATAAGTGGGAGCATAGTCCTATTTCTGGTGCTATATGTCGATGACATCTTGCTCATTGGAAACAATGTTCACACTTGAGGCATTAAGTCTTGGTTAGGAAAATGTTTTTCAATGAAAGATATAGGTGAGGCGACTTATATCCTTGGTATCAAGATCTATAGAGATAGATCAAGAAGGATGATTGGTTTGAGTCAAAGTACGTATATTGACAAGGTCCTTAGAAGATTCCGCATGGAAAATTCTAAGAGAGGGAACTTGCCAATGGGACATGGCATTACTCTTAGCAAGACTCATTGTCCTAAGACAAATGATGAGCGAAAGAGGATGAGTGATATTCCATATGCTTTGGCAATTGGATCTATCATGTATGCCATGTTGTGTACTAGACCCGATGTCTCGTATGCTCTAAGCGCAACGAGTAGATACCAGTCTGATCCTGGTGAGAATCATTGGATAGCTGTCAAGAATATCCTTAAGTACTTGAGAAGGACTAAGGATGTATTCTTGGTATTTGGAGGAATGGAAGATGATCTGGTTGTAAAGGGTTACACAGATGCAAGCTTCCAAACCGACAAAGATGACTTTAGATCGCAGTATGGTTTTGTTTTTATGCTAAATGGAGGTGTCGTTTGTTGGAAGAGTTCCAAGCAAAGCACTGTTGTTGATTCTACAACAGAAGCCGAATACATAGCAGCATCGGATGCGGCTAAGGAGGCAGTTTGGATCAAGAAGTTCGTTAGTGACTTAGAAGTCATTCCGAGTATCACTAACCCGGTAGAGCTGTTCTGTGACAATAATGGTGCTATTGCCCAAGCAAAAGAACCAAGGTCACATCAGCGATCCAAACACATTTTGAGACGTTTTCACCTCATACGAGAAATCTGTGAAAGGGAGGACGTCAAGATATGCAAGGTACCAACAGATGACAATATTTCGGACCCTCTCACCAAGCCTTTGCCACAAGCTAAACATGATGGTCATGTTAGGTCCATGGGTATAAGATACATGAGTGATTGGGCCTAGTGCAAGTGGGAGACTGTAGGTGTTAGTGCCCTAGGCCTATAGAGATAGACCTTTATGTAATATCATTGTTCATTTATATATGAGATTGTTTATTTGATTATTATATGTGTTTGCATGTTTAGTTATAATAATTGTGTCCCTAGTACTTATGAAGCACTAGTATGAAGTCTAATGGATAATCATGTGATGATTATATGCATGGAGATGCACATTAGATTCATGGGTACTTGTTAGAGAACAAGATGCTTGGACTTGACCCATTATGAGATTTATGTCATGGTCATTTGTCATAAATAAATCTCATATAGTCATATCATTGATATCCTTTGACCTGAGATTATCATCGTCTTCCACTCGATGAATATCATGTTTGATATAGTTTAACGTTGTCTTTAACCGGACAACAATAAGGGCTATTATTGGCATGATATGATTCTTGTTGGGAAGAATGATAAGTCAAGATGGAAACTTGTCCCTCGTAAAGAGAGATGTTTGCTTGGCCACTCGTGAGTAAGATTGATGTAGTGCATGGCCATGCCCGAATGAATTAATATGATTAATGTCATTCGATTAATCAATTTACTTGGTAACGAGAAAGCATTGAACAATATGAGTTGACGTGGACCATGACTCATGTTCAATATAACATCGTGAGACAATGGGATTATGATATGTTCTATGTAGGAAAAACGAACTATGCATTATATTAATTGGATAGGCATGATGGCTTGCTAGAGTCCGCTCATGTCTTATGAGGATCGATGTGATCGAACTCATTGCCAACTTAATATAGTCCTATGGGGTCACACGCATCGAACGAATTGTCAAAAAATGGAATTATGGATTTCTGGTGTGTTGGGCGACCGCCCGGGTTCTATGGGCGACCGCCCATGTTATTTGAAAACCGGGCATTAGAGACTGTCCACATGGGCGACCGCCCTTGCCCTTATGGGCGACCGCCCACAATGGTTTTCGAATAAAGGGATTAAAACTCTGGACACATGGGCGACCGCCCATGTCACGATGACGGCCGCCCATATGGGGTTTCGGAGGAAGGATTCAAGCTACGGACACATGGGCGACCGCCCGTATCTGATGGGCGACCGCCCATGTCCGGCCGATCTTTGGAAACCGTTTTTCCCAAGGGTTTTAATAGGGCATATATTTATTGAGTATAAATAGTATCCTTCTACAACCCTAGCAGCTAGTTCCGTTTTTGAGCTTTGAGAAAGACAAAAATAGAGAGGATTTTCAATTGTGAATTGAAAAACATCACACCAATTCCACAATTCATCATAGATTGAAAAGGTTTCAATCAAGGGATCTAGAAATCCTCCTAGAAAGAGTTCTAGGGTTCGTTCATCGCGTGGATACTCGTAGAGGATCTTCGCTTCTCAAGATCATTTGTTCGTGATTCAAGGATCGTATATTGAAGACTTGCCAATTCTTCAATCTGGAGTTGGAGCACGTATATCAACGACAAAGGCATTCAAGGTTGGTAACCCTAATTCATACTTCTTAATTATTCATCTAGAACGGATTCTAGGGCTTTGGGTATTCGAGTTATTTGCATTATTCCGCTGCGCATGGACCCTCGAAACCCAACACCTTCCACAATGACCACTCTTTCTCGGATCTCACTCAGTGAAGTCGAGTGTGGATCTTATACCAATTGAAAGATATGGAGCGGCTAGGAATGTCACAGTAACACAACAACGACTGATGTGAGTCCTGATGCTATTGCACCAGCACTAGCACAACAGTGAATAGCAGCGGAAATGATAAACTAGAAATGAAATAAGCAAAGTATTTAACACTTATCTACAACAATTTGCTATAGACAATAAAACTTATCTTATTAAATAACTTATGAACCGTTTACAGAAATAATTCTAAGAGAAGACAAAAATCACCAAAGTAACTCTCACTAAAAACAAACTCTAAGAAGGTTGTTTTTCTTCAGCACTTCCAGTCTATTAAAACCGTGTATGATGAACAACCTTGAGTCTTGTATTTATAGCCAAGGAGGTCACGGTATATAGGTAAGGATGAGCTTGATGAATATCCACCATCTCTTTTATCTTCTTATCTCATCAAGCCTTCCTTATCCTTGTGTGAGAGTCTTACATAAATAACCAAAACCACAACTAAACATAGCATAATTTCGGTTAGTAGGTTAGTAATATTAAATATAATATACATAATATTTCTTAAATTAAATACATAAGAAAGTAACAAAACCAAACTAAGTCAACCTTTTGACTTGGACATGTGTGTGATGTCCACACACTTTCAAAGTCAAACTAAGATTTTAAACCGGGACGGAGGGAGTAGTTTTTTATAAGACCAACTCTTTAAATATTTATTTATGATTATTAAGACTATTATTTTTTTATATTGTTTGTTAAAGTTTAATCTTTATATTTTACTTTTTGAGTTATCGTTAAAGTTCACTAAAAGATTTAAGATGATCATCAAAAATACTACATTACGTCCATAGTAAATGTTACTCTATTTCTTTCTTTTAAGCGAAATGTTATTTCTTTGAGTGTTTCATAATAGATGTTAATATTCCAAAATAGTTCCCGCTTGAGCAATTTTCACAAATTTTAATGAAAATTAATTATTACTGCAATGTATAGAACAAAACACCAAATATGTCCTTATTAATTGTCTATCTCACTTACTCCCTCCGTCCCACCCGAAAAGGAACAAAATTGGTTTTACAAGTAAATTAAGGAGAGTGTATAGTGTTGTGAGTATGAAAAGTGAGGTAGGAGAGAGACAGTGAGGTAAGGAATAGCATGTGTATAGTTATTGTGAGTATGATATATGGATCTTATGAATAAAAAATTATTGAAAAGTTTCCATTTTGGGACTGTGTTTTTTTTTAAATTGGACACCTAAAATGGAAATGTGTGCATTTTCAGATGAAATAGGAAGTATATTACTTTTCGAAATACTCCCCCCGTCCCAAAATACTTGTAATTCTAGGAGAGTTTTTTTTTGTCCCAAAATATTTACAGTTTTACAGTTTTTCATAAAAATTTGACACACTTTTCCTACACTACCGTTATTTATAATTAGGTAGTTGTCAACGAAAAAATATTTAATTGTCTAGTTAATTGAAATATTCAAAAAGTAATTTAGTATATTTGATATTTATTGATTGGTTTTTCTTAATATGTGTGAAAATTCCTAGAATTATAAATATTTTGGGATAGAACAATTAATAATTGTACACAATATCCAATGAACTGATAAAAGAGTAATTATAAGACTTTTTATTCAAAAAAGCTGACAATTATTTTTTGACCAAGTTCGTAATTAGTGGTAGGCGTGAATAGACATGCCCAGTCTGGACCGGACAACTGGTTTCCAGTCTTCGACTGTTGGTCGACGGTCGGCGAATTGAGAAACCTTAACCACACCACCGACTTACGGTTCACGATCCCGATTAACTGATACGGTTTGGTTTGTTGGTTTTACCCAAGTATTTTTTTTTAATTATTTTTTTTCTATCTGAAGGATTTTTTGAACCATTTTTAAGTTTTTTCATGGCCAAAATCTCAAAAAAAAATGCATTTTTTGTGAGCTTAAGAAAAAATAGGTTTCGCGCTAGCTAACCTCCGCTAACTCTGTTCCATCTCTCCTCTCTTGGCTTCGATTGCTTTCTCTTCCCAATGATATCTCTTCGTAATCCATACCTTTTCATGAAGTTACCTGCTGATTCAACATATTCAAACAACAGTGCCTTAACAAAGTGAGAGAAATTACATCGTGAAATTGGATAATCGCACCTTCTGGGTCGCCAGAATCAATAGAGCCCGTCGGATTTGAGGGAGACGTGACCGGTATTCCTTCTACAATCTCTCTAGATGTTTGAAGATGAACCTTAAGTGGTGAGAATGGAGGCTAATTTGGCTGGTGGAGATCGGTGTTGTTTGGGAGGGAGCAAGAGGTTGTCGTTTGTTGAAAGGTCTTATAACAGATCAATGTAGAATACATAAAATAAATCAATCACACAACACAACGATATACGTGGTTCACCAACTTGGCTACGTTCACGGGCAGAGGGAAAGAATATTATTATAAACAGACAATCACCAAATACAATCTCTAATCTAATACATGAACTTCTTGATCACAAAAATTCACAACTGTGCAAACTATAGATCTAGAGAAACGGAGAGACAAGAAAACCCTTGGAACACCTAGAATTATTGAACTATATCACACTAGGAATTACAACCTATAAAACTTCTAGAAAATAGGACTTATTTATACTGCCTACTCCTAACCTTGCATGGTTTTCTAACCCTGCACAAAACTGCCGCTGATCAGGCCCATACCGGTGTACCACGCAATCGCCCTAAAGGGAGTACTCTGCGCGATCACTTCCTTGGCTAGGCGCAGTCGCCCCCTTCGATTAGTCAAATAAATTAATGATTTGCCCTTTGTTCGATCGCCTAAGTTGTTCCCAAGTTAGATGGAATCAAACCTAACAAATCTTCACCTTGGCATCTAACCTCCCGATCACAAACCAGAACTCCCCTCTGAATCAGATGTGTTATGTCAAACACCAAACTTGTCCTCCGGACAACCAAAACTGTATCTTTCTAGACACCCAAAATCGTGTTACGCCGAACACCAAAACACTTGCTGCAACAGTTGATCAGAACCATTCAATAAGTAAACAATTGTGTCTGCCAGACACCCAAATGTATCCCCCGGACACCCAAACTGTGCTGCGCCGAGCACAACAATGTGTCTCCATGACACCCAAAGGCCAAATGTGCCACTGCAGTAGGCACTCCAAATTGCCCCAACCGGCAATTGGGCATATCCAGTCGACATTGGATCTTGCCAACCCAAAAAGTGAAGCAGCCATATCCATGGAATTACCAACAGTACGTACCTTTTCCTTGATTCCTTATTCGCTTCCCAATTGTGAGTGTTGACTTACTAACCGTGGCTTGCCCAGTTCAACTCCACCTTAATTAACTTGCTGCTCCACCTGTTTGTCAACCACCCCACACGAAACCATGCAACATGCTTCCTTCAGATGTGTCTCTACTATGCCCTCAGTTGTACGATGCTCGACACCCAAACCCAAAAACGTAGAACCTTGAAGGATGTACAAGGAACCTTGTTTGACCCCTTTCAGAATTACATTCGAACCCCTGTAGACATTTACTACTCCACCTTCACCTTTGAAACTGTATCTCATCTTGTCTAGCCGACTAAGCGATATCAGATTCTTCATTACTTCAGGAACATGTCTGACCTTGTTAAATGTACAAAACTTACTACAAAAATTTCACACCCTGATGGATCACATGTCAACTACCTTGTAGACAGAACCGTTAGCAATATAAATATCACCCCCTTCCGTCTTTTCGTACGTTGCAAACAATTCCCTACGCGAACACATGTGACAAAAAGCCCTATAATCAAGAATCTATATATCTATCATACCTTTGTCTTCTTCGGTTACTAGGGCATAGTCCTCCTCATTGTCTTCTGTCATAGTTGCAGTAGACCCAATTGCTCGCTTTTATTCAATCCGGGACATTCACATTTCTAATGCCCCTTTTCCTTACAGTAACTGCAGACATCTCCAGGTATTGGACCCCTTTTAGAAGAACCCTTATTTCTTTTACCTTGGCCCCTATTGCCTTATGCAACCAACCCTACTAACTGAGATTCTGTAGATAAATAGCTCGCCTTGCGGCGCAGATCTCTGTTTTTGAGATTATTCTTAACCTCTTCCAAAGTAACTGTATCCATACCATTAATACAGGAATCCATAAATCCCTCGTATGATAACGGTAAGGAAACACACAACATAAGAGCAACATCCTCATCTTCAACCTTAATATCAATATTACGCAATTCAAGTAATAAAGATGTGAACCGATCAATATGATCCGTAATGGTCATACCTTACATCATTAAGAGCGAATACAACTTCTGCTTCAGATATAGCTTGTTGGTCAATAATCGTATCAGATACATATCCTCCAATGCAAGCCATAGAGCACCTCCAAAATCAGTATCTACAATATCCGCCAGTACATCATTATCTTAGCAACTGATAATTTTAGAATGGGCCCTCTCATATAGCGCGATCTGATCTGTTGCTTCCTTCTCAATTGCCTTCCCTGAACCCTCTGTTGTTGCAGCCGCTATACCACCTATGGAACCTGCTACCACTTTTCAATTTAAATCCCGAAGATTCCTGATTACAGCAGCCACCGTAGCCCAGAACCCTTTATCTCTCAATAAGGCCTTCATCTTGATATGCCAAAGAGAAAAAATATTCTTTCCATTGAACTTGTCAACTGGTGATTCGATTCCTGATCCCATCTTTTTCTGCAGCGGAAAATCCCTATACCTTTATCAACCTGACCGACTTTGATACCATTTTATTATAACAAATCTATGTAGAAGATAGAAAATGAATCAATCACACAACATAACAATATACGTGGTTCACCAACTTGGATACGTACATGGGCAGAGGCCAAGAATATTATTATCAACAGGCAATCACCAAATACAATCTCTAATCTAATACACGAACTTCCTGATCACAAGAATTCACAATTGTGCAAACCCTAGATCTAGAGAAACAGAGAGATAAGAAACCCTTGAAACACCTAAAATTATTGATCTCTATCACACTAGGAATTACAAACTTTGAAACTGCTAGAGAATATGACTTATTTATACTGCCTATTCCTAACCCTGCACAAAACTACCACTGTTCAGGCCCATACCGGGGTACTGCGCGATTGCCCCAAAGAGACTGCACAAATCGCGTCCTTTGGATAGAAACTTTGCGCGATCGCCCCCTTGGCTGGGCATGGTCACCCCCTTTGGTTAGTCACAGAAATTATTGATTTACCCTTTGTTCGATCCCCTAAATTATTCCCAAGTTAGATAGTATCTGTAGACACCCCATTCTGAACCAATAATTCATGATTACACTACTATTTGTCTCTCTTTTATGTTTTAATGAAAGCATGTCAATTTTGTCATGTTTCGTTAAGTTTCTAACTCACCTCGTTAGTTTTGGACTTAACTGGCTAACTGTAAGTATGCCAATCCAATTCGCGACCCTTTATAGGTGCATTTTAATATGATAAAATTGTACTAGGGGGCGTTTTGGTAAATTCCCAGTCTATTCCGAGACTTCCGAAAACATTTAATAAGTTTCTTGCGAAGGAAGTACTTTTCAGTACTTTGCTCATGCTAAAGGACCTGCAGGGAATAAACCAGTTTTGGACCTTTTGGGCATTAACCTGGAATGTTCCAGAACCAGGTTTTGGCGCCAGAAACAGTTGGTGACATCTTGTGTCAGGCGACAACTCGAGCCATGGAAAGTGGTCACAGGAAGTCGTGCGACACACTTGGCCTCTAATCTGCAGCTATAAATAGAGCCCTGCACCTCTCATTTCAAGACCCTTTTGCCATCTCCTAAGGTCACTCTGCCAAATTCACGCCAGAATACCTCCCCTCTCTCCCAAAACACACACCACACCTACCAATTCTCATCAATTCAACCCCTCTCATACCAATTCACCCACCTACCTCTATACTTCACACACCAATTGAAGATCCACGCCAAGCACTCCAATCTGAGATCCAAATCTCATCCTAGTAGCTGAATCGAAGCTCTCTACACCTAACTTGGCGTAGAGATCGTGGACTACAAGGGTAACAACTCCCTCCATTCCGCTCTCTCTCATATTTGCCATTGTATTTGTTTCATTACAATTTCCATTCCTCCACTTGGTAATTGAGTTCCATCTGCTCCAATTATCAAGTGGCAATCGCCATCTCTCTGTTTAATCCATTGTGCTTGGTATTGTTCAATGTTTATGATGTAATTCAAGTGTAGTTTGTTGATTTTTCATCAATGGAGTGTGGATCCTCCCATATCCACACCCCCCTTGGTTGATCTGTGATTAATTCATTGTTCCTGATTTGATTTGGCATTGTGATTGGATCTGAATCGATCTCTGTTGTTTCTGATTTCAAATTCTGTAAGGTTTCTGCAGATGGAAACCTGTGTCACGCGACACAATTGGACATGTGGAGTCCTGTGTCATGCGACACAAGTAACCACTTTGTAGAAATCATCCTTTCAGTTGTAAGTTGTTTGTCTAATCCATTTGTCATTCAAAATAGAGTGTGGATCTTCAATATCCACACTCATTCGAAGTGATTGGGTATATCTCAGTTAGTCCTATGCTTATTGTTGTAAGGCTTCTGCATGTGATAGCTAGTGTCACGCGACACAATCTGCAAAGCAGATCCTGTGTCACATGACACTCTTTGTCATTCTGTAGAAGTCATTTTCCAGTTGTAATCTATTTGTCCTCTTTGTAATATGGGATGTGGCCTCCCATGATCAATGGCTCACAAGTTGTATTCCTTCCTTTGAGCAATAAAACGAAGCATTGATATGCATTTTATACATATTTTCTCACACACATTTCGCACACACTTTTGAATGTTTTGAATGTTGAACATAGGAAGACTCGTCTACGGACGAGGCGTGTTGGGTGAACTCTCGGTTCTTCCCAACACGTAACCTGACCCCCGAACCCAAATTCTCTTTTCAAAAAGGTTTTCAATGTTTCCTTTAAAACGGCGTGGCGACTCTCAAAAATTTATTTTTCGGTGAGAGTTCATTTAGTGGTGACTCTGCTGGGGACTTGAAACTTTGTTTTCAAAAGTGGATCAAACTTTCGTGCTTGTTCAACATTCACTTCTTTCATTTGTGTGTGCATTATTGGTGACATTATATGTGTATAAATGCATTTAGTGCTTTGATTTATTTCCTCCCCTTCCTTGCTTCCTGTTGAGTTGTGCTTGTGCTTGGGGTTGAGTCATGTCATTTGCTTGGAGGCTGGGGCTGGTTGTGATTTCTTTTCAGATTCTGGGAAAATGGTTTCTTCTGTCACGCGACAGAACTTGCCATCTCAGTTCTGTGTCACGCGACAGAAGTGACCAATATGCAGGATTTGGTGTCCTTGGTACAGGTTGTGATTGTGGGGCAGTCCCCCATGATCAATTTATGATCATTGTGATTATTGTGCTCTGTGGGGTGTGTGTGTGTAGTTTTCCTTTTATCTCCTTTTTCAAATAAAATAATAAAAAATTAAAAAAAATATTTTCATAAATAAAAGAATATAGTCATCCGCACACTACGTCACATAGATTTAGAACCCTCGGGTGCGATTGACGGCATCGCGGATGGCCATGTAATTCGTCTACGCTTGAGCGCCTGAAATCAAAACTATCCCCCTAGCGCGTTATAGGTGGAGCCACACTTTTAAAGGTTACCCAACGGTTGCTTTTGACACGCCATTTTCAAATACACTTAAATGAATTATTTCAAAAAAATTTATAGACTTTCGTACCTATCCCAAAACCTAGCACGTGTGGGCATGTTGCCATTGCAACATGGTTTCGTGTAGGGACATGTCGCTCTCGTGGCATGTTCTAACGAGAGATCATGTCGTTTTGTCAACATGCACCGATGAGAGGTCATGCCGGATTTTTCCGTGAATTTCTTCAGGAATACCCGTTATGCTGCCCAAATTTCTCCAGAAATTGGGATTGCTCGTCCGTCCCATAAATGCTTCGATTTTATTTAGGTATCATTGCCTATTATTAATTTCGACTCAACACATTTGGTGTATTTTTTGGATGATGTGTCCCTAGGTTCCCCCAAGGTCTAGATTGCGTGAATAAAGATTTCCCCCTTTTTCAACCGTCTCTAGGATTTAAAAGACATCGATTTCTACTTGAACATTAATAAGATGTTGTACGAGGCCGTCTTCTTTCCCGCTCTTCCCCTCTCCCATACCATCTCAAGGTCCTTTCCTCTACCACCTTACCATCTCCTATCCATTTCAAGGCTACGGCAAGTTGGGTGTGTGCTCCTGTGCCCGGCGTTCGATTGGTCCATATTCCCGAGGTGGAAGCAGTTCAAGTGCCCGAGCGGTTGTTTATCTGATTCGGAATCCGAAATGTTCGGTGCAGAGAAGATTATGGCCCCACCAGTCTGGAAGTTCGTATGGTCAGTAGAGTGCAAATGGTGTGTCCATCGAAAAGTTGCGAGTTACCCTCGAAGCCGCTTTTCCTTGTGAGCGGGAGGCCCGGTTGCTTGATCAGATTGCTAAAGCTCAGGAAGACGACATATGAATGACAGAAAGTTTGAGAAGGGTCCTCATCCCATCAATATCAATGATGCTCTTCCCTCCATCCGAGGTTGAATAAGTCAATCAGTCTTCGTAGGTTCTAGAATGTCCCTTTCAGACATGAGTCTGTCGAGTCCAAGTTGGACCAGCTTTTGCTTCTCAATAATAAAAATCTTTGTTTCTTTTCTTGCTAGACTCGAGACATCACTTGCACACCCACGTCACATTTAATTGAAATGGTTTTATCCTAAATGATCACTTGTGCTGCTTAGTCACTAATCCATTGAAATGACTAATATTTAATTTGATCGGAGTGAGAAAATCGACTGATATCCTTCTCAAATTGGGGCTTACCAACTCCCCATCTCGAATCTCATATGCTCACATCTCTTTCATCATCCTCATCATCTCGTTGCTCGATGAATTTGCATGAACCTTCCTCAAGTAAGCTTAAGCAAGCAATGAAGATTTAATCTCGTTTAGATCATCCGGTATGGACTGCGGTTGAAACCTTTCACCCATAGGGAAGCCATTACCTCACCCTCACTAAACAATACCCTTTCAATTCAAGATCGGCATGTTTGTAGCCATCACCTTTGGTTCATGCTAAGAGAAGTCCAAGCAATGCCAAGAAGTTAGCTCCGAGAGTCGGTGGTGCGCAAAATACTCAAGCCATGAAGGAAGGACAAAGATAATCCTCAACTCCTCAAAGAGGCCTTCCAAGTTGTCAAAAGAAGGATTTTAAATCCTCACAATTCAGCAAGAATCCTCAAAGTCTCAAGAGGCTTTTCAAAAGAAGGACTTTAGATCCTCACAATTCAGCATAAATCCCCGACTTCTCGAGAAGCTCTCCAACGTTCAAAAGGAGCCCGAATCCTTGCAAGTTCACAAAAGTTCTCGATAGCTGGGACTTCCTCTCACCAACACTTTCCAAAACCAATTTCGGCCATCCTCTCTATTTTAGAGGATATTCCCACTACCTTCAAACCAATTCCAAGCCATCCTCTCGCTTTTAGAGGATATTTCCATTACCATTACCCTTGCCTTCGGCCAAAGCCAAAAATTGACCTCTCATTCTTGGAGGCAATGAAGATGCAATCACAGATTTCCTCCCCTTAGAAATCCTAAACACAGCCTTAAAAGCCAACCTCTCATCTTTAGAGGCTTAAGTCAGTAAAAGGCCCAGCCGACCTCGAATCTTAAGAGGTCATGATATCCCAAATCACCCGAGGGCCGATCGAAACCTTGAGACCTAGCTACAGTTCCTACCAGATAGCAGTTTCATTCCAATATCGTCGAGATCTAAATCAGATTATTGCTTTATTGCTTGCTTAAATCAGAGCCAAATCCATCTCGGTTTAAGATCATCAATCAAAGATTGTGCAAATTCAATCCAATTCACTCGACACTTCATGTGAGCATATTTCATTTCGCCTCCACAAATACTTGTCGTGGATGTCCCACTGGAGCTCCACATCCGTGTCTTTCATTGACACTCCAGGAGGACATGTTTTTCAATTCTCCAATTCTCAGAAAAATCCTCAAAGGTCCCCAAAATCTCGAATTTTCGCATTCTCTTTCAATCGGGATAAACCCGAACTACGGCGACCTGAGCTCCTCCCAAGGAGGGGAACGTAGGCAACCAGAAATGGTCCGGTCAAAATCACAAGCGAATCTCAGAAAATCCGGTCTCCTCAAGGGTCGTCCCTATACACAAATCCGCTTTCACCTTTCCAAGTTCGATTCTCGATATCAGTTGGCTTTCTCCTCATGATTAATTGAAATATTTGTTCATATCTAGATTAGTGGTTGAATAACCCGAACATCAATAAAGGGTTTTAAGCAGCCTTGTGATCATCACGAATAAGACAAGTTTTCAATGTCTCAACGAGTCTTCTCTTTCTACATTATAGGAAGATAGAGCCAAACACTGTTTTCTGTCAAGAAGAGGCTTCCATACACTTTTCCACACCTTATGATGCTTATACTCTCCCAAAAGAGTCAAACCCAAAAGCGAGTGTGTCATAGAATCGGGATCCATTCCCACCCTCAAAAGATGTGCCCCTGCACGTAAACATTTCTGAGTCTTGTCCAATGACTGATTGACTATATTTTGAAATGATGGGATGCCTCCTTGGCCACAAGATGACTCTATAAGGCTGCATTGAATCTCTTCAGACTGGGGCTTTGTCAAGCTGTTCTCTCAGGCTCTCATTACCAGATTCCCTCCGGGTTTGCCTTGCATTATCAACTGGGGCTTCGCCTAGTCATCTCTTCAAAACCATGGCATTCTCTGCACTTCCGCTGCTGCTTGCCGTCTTGGGCACCCGACACACCTCGTCTCATCAGCAACAAATAAATCTGCACTCCAGAGAGCGTCCCCGACTTGCCTAGGCTGCACCATATCATCCATCACTCATACGTTCCTCAATCACCACTAGTACATTTTCCCCCCTCATGGGAGAGGGTCCAACCCATACATCATCATGTATACACATTCATCCCATCATAAATCCATCATAGCATAATTACTACATACATATCAGCTCGTCGAGCCTTGCAAAAATCCTCACTTCTTTTCCATCCCCAGCTGAGATGGACTCGTGCATCAAAAGACAATAATGCATAAGCAAAAAAAGTCAAATAAAATGCAAATTGCCTAGAGTGTTGTGATTCCCCTCCACAGGGTATAATAATCAAAGGGATCATGATCTGATCATGGGGATTGCTCCTCAAATCACAGTCCGAACAAAGGTTTCAAATCCTGCAGGTGGCATATCCTGCCTTTATCATTTTCATCAGCCTTCGGATTCATCAGCATTATCTGAAAGAGCCTTAGCTGCCTCAGTCTCCAAGCAATGCTTGTCAAAAAAGGCTTCAGCCGCCCCAATCTCCAAGCAATAATGCTCATCAGTCTCAACGTCATCAAAGCTCGTTCTGCCCGACGAGTCATCAAAAGCCCGTTCTCATGGGCGGATCTTCACCAAGAGCCCATTCTCATGGACAAAACATCATCAAAGTCCATCCTCGTGGGCAAAGTCATCAAAAGCCCGTTCTCATGGCGCACCCTCATTAAGGCCCACATGCACTGGCACGTCTTCATCAAAGTCCCCATAAGTGGATGGAAAATCATCAACAAGTTGTAGCTTAAGACCCTTCACCAGCTACATCTATCCCCAGCAGAATCAACAGTAGCCTAAGACCCCTGGCAGCTACTCTTCATCATCGTCAGCAATTGTAGCCTAAGACCCTCCAGCAGCTTCATCTACCCCCGCATGTACAATAATCAACTAAGCACCATCGAATCTTGAGGACTGTCCCTCAACAAAAATCGAGACAAAGACTCCAAATCTAGTAGTCTCCCCATCAATGTGCATCAAGATCATCAGCCCCGCTGCCAAAGCATCAACAAAATCCGTCTTCCATGGTAATCTAGCAAGCAAAACTCATGTCCTATCAAGCAAAGTCATGACTCCAAAGTCAGCCAATCTTCATCAAAGGCCATCCCTGGCACGGCAAACTAGAAATTCATCGACAACAGTAGCCTAAGACCCCTGACAGCTACTCTTCATCATCAACAGTAGCCTAAGACCCTTGGCAGCTACCAGTCTTCATCAACAGTGGTCTAAGTCCCTCCGACAGCCACAATCACCAGCAAATTGTAGCCTAAGTCCCTTGGAAGCTACCTTTCATCATCAACAACAGTGGTCTAAGTCCCTCCGGCAGCCACGATCATCGACAGTAGCCTAAGTCCCTTGGCAGCTACCGTTCCTCTTCATCAACATTGGTCTAAGTCCCTCCGGCAGCCACGATCATTATCAACAGTAGCTTAAGACCCCCTGGCAGCTACTCTTCATAATCAACAGTGGTCTAAGTCCCTTCGGCAGCCACGATCATCAACAACAGTAGCTTAATACCCCTGACAGCTACTCTTCATCATCAACAGTGGTCTAAGTCCTTCTGGAAACCACGACCATCAGCGACAGTAGCCTAAGTCCCCTGGCAGCTACCTTTTATCATCAACAAGTTGTAGCCGAAGACCCTCCGACAGCTACAACTCTCCATCACCATCAGCAATTGTAGCCTAAGACCCTTCGACAGCTACAACCTTTCATTATCAGCAACAGTGGTCTAAGTCCCTCCGGCAGCCACAATCATCAGCAATTGTAGCCTAAGTCCCTTGGCAGCTACAGTTTCTCCATCAACATCATCAACAACGGTCTAAGTCCCTTCGATAGCCACCTTTCATCATCAAGTAGCCTAAGTCCCCTGGCAGCTACCAGTCTTCATCAACAGTGGTTTAAGTCCCTTCGGCAACCGCCTTTCATCATCAGGTAGCCTAAGTCCCCTGGCAGCTACTAGTCTTCATCAACAGTGGTCTAAGTCCCTTCGGCAGCCACCATTCTTCATCAGCAAACAGTAGCCTAAGTCTCTTGGCAGCTACAGTTTTTCCACAACTTCACGACAACATAGCCTAAATCCCCTGGCAGCTACCAGTCTGCGTCAATGGTCTCCATCAACAGTAGCCTAAGTCCTTCGGCAGATATAACCTTTCATCATCGACAATAATGGTCTAAGTCCTTTCGGCAGCCACGATCACCAGAAATTGTAGCCTAAGACCCTCCGGCAGCTACAACCCTACACAATCATCAGTCGTAGCCTCAGACCCTCCGGCAGCTACAGGTAAGCACAGCAAAGGTATGAAAACATATCTCTACCATTTTCTTGCTCCTTGTTGGCATTTCTGAACTACGAACGATTTGATTCCTTCCAGGGATACGTAGGAATCCTTTCTCCAAAGGTCCAGCCATCCGATCTCACCAGTCATTGTCCAGCCATCCGCCATATCCCCAGCCGCTCATTGGGATTGGGTCTTTTTTTATCGACAACGTCACTTCTTCCATAAGTGACGTTGCCGAGGGGCTCTGTAAGTACGCCAATCCAATTCGCGACCCTTTATAGGTGCATTTTAATATGATAAATTGCACTAGGGGGCATTTTGGTAAATTCTCGGTCTATTCCGAGACTTTTGAAAACATTTCATAAGTTTCTTGCGAAGGAAGTATTTTTCAGTACTTTGCTCATGCTAAAGGACCTACAGGGAATAAACCAGTTTTGGACCTTTTGGGTATTAACCTGGAATGTTCCAGAACCAGGTTTTGGTGCCAGAAACGGTTGGTGACATCTTGTGTCACGCGACAACTCGAGCCATGGAAAGTGGTCACAGGAGGTCGTATGACAAACTTGGCCTCTAATCTGTAGCTATAAATAGAGCCTTGCACCTCTCATTTCAAGACCCTTTTGCTATCTCCTAAGGTCACTCTGCCAAATTCATGCTAGAATACCTTCCTTCTCTCCTAAAACACACACCACACCTACCAATTCTCATCAATTCAACCCCTCTCATACCAATCCACCCACCTACCTCTATACTTCACACACCAATTGAAGATCCAAGCCAAGCACTCCAATCTGAGATCCAAATCTCATCCTAGTAGCTGAATCGAAGCTCTCTACACCTAACTTGGTGTAGAGATCGTGGACTACAAGGGTAACAACTCCCTCCATTCCTCTCTCTCTCATATTTGCCATTGTGTTTGTTTCATTACAGTTTCCATTCCTCCACTTGGTAATTGAGCTCCATCTGCTCCAATTATCAAGTGGCACACGACATCTCTCTGTTTAATCCATTGTGCTTGGTATTGTTCAATGTTTATGATGTAATTCAAGTGTAGTTTGTTGATTGTTCATCAAGGGAGTGTGGATCCTCCCATATCCACACCCCCTTGGTTGATCTGTGATTAATTCATTGTTCCTGATTTGATTTAGCATTGTGATTGGATCTGAATCGATCTCTGTTGTTGATGGAAACCTGTGTCACGCGATACAATTGGACATGTGGAGTCCCGTGTCACGCGACACAAGTAACCACTTTGCAGAAATTATCCTTTCAGTTGTAAGTTGTTTATCTAATCCATTTGTCATTCAAAATAGAGTGTGGATCTTCAATATCCACACTCATTCGAAGTGATTGGGTATATCTCAGTTAGTCCTGTGCTTATTATTGTAAGGCTTCTGCATGTGATAGCTAGTGTCACGCGACACAATCTGCAAAGCAGATCCTGTGTCACGCGACACTCTTTGTCATTCTGCGGAAGTCATTTTCTAGTTGTAATATGTTTGTCCTCTTTGTAATATGGGATGTGGCCTCCCATGATCAATGGCTCACAAGTTGTATTCCTACCTTTGAGCAATAAAACGAAGCATTGATATGCATTTTATACATATTTTGTCACACACATTTCGCACACACTTTTGAATGTTTTGAATGTTGAACATAGGAAGACTCGTCTACGGACGAGGCGTGTTGGGTGAACTCTCGGTTCTTCCCAACACGTAACCTGACCCCCGAACCCAAATTCTCTTTTCAAAAAGGTTTTCAATGTTTCCTTTAAAATGGTGTGGCGACTCTCAAAAATTTATTTTTCGGTGAGCGTTCATTCACTAACGGAATAGCTGAAGAGGACAAAATAGTCAACCGACTAGTTGTCTCGCACGAGACATACGTGTCTCGCACGAGACAAGCCCTCTGCAGGATATGCAGAATCACTTTCCTTCTCCGTTACAAACTCTTTTCTGGATAAAACCTTATCAATCCGGTCATCCAATTATAATTGAGTTCCAGAACCTTCCTAGGGTGGTTTCCCTCTCCACCTTTACCTCTTAAACCCCTATAAATACATGATGGCTTTCAGTAATTGAGAGGTCCCCGATCCACGATCGAAAACACACAACACATACATTTTGTTGGTTTCTCTCACTGAAAGATTCCTACAAAATCATCCTAAAATCACCTAAAGTTTGTTTATCAACCTTGTTGATCAACAAACATCAAAGCCCGAATCAAGGATTGAGGCGAAGCTCTGTCCACATCAAGATTTGACTCTCATATTGAGTCGAAACTCTGCCCGAATCACTTCTCGACCGAGAAGACATCTTAGAACCACGTTCTAAATCAAATACTCCCTAAACGCAAGGTAAATTCCTATACTTTTACTCTCTTCTTCTCAATCTCTCTCTATTGGCTTTTAGAGTGGTGTAATCCCATCAAAAGGATTAGCCTAGAGTCCCTTCAATCGATGAAGGTGATCTCGAAGCATACAATCCGACATTCCTAATCAAGAAATTGATTAGGGTTTTCTTGTTCTTATTTATTATAAAGATTGATAATACTTGATTGGCAAGACCGATCTTCGGATCTGGTGAAATGGATGCTCCTTAACCTACCCATTCCATAACTTAACCCCCGAACCCTCAAATCTCTTTTTAATCAAAAAGGTTTTTCTTTTTGTTTTTCCTAAATAAATAATAAGTGGCGACTCCGAGATGTTAGAAAATTCACGCATCTCTATAGTGGCGACTCCGCTGGGGACAATTAATTAAGAGGGTTAGATTTGCGTTACAATTGAGTATTATCAATCTTTTTTCAATTTTCTGTTTAAAATTTGATTTTTCTGAATTTTTTTCGGATTTTTCTGTACAGTTCTCGTCAAAAAAAAATTATTTGTCCGAATGCTTGTACAGCGCGGGACAAGCTTGTCGAGACATTGTGTCACTTCAGGAAAATTCAGCCGCCAAGCATATGGAATTGTTAAAAAAAAAAAAAGTCAAAAAGATTCCTTGTCCTCCTATTCTTTAAACCTGTTTAAAAAAATATATATATTGGCTGTTAACTTTTGAAAGAAAGGGTGACCACATGAAGAAAAAAAAAACAAAAACTTTACAGAAAAGTTTTAAAAATTCAGAAAAATCAAAAATAAATTATATATTATTTATATTTTGCTTGTACTAACTTTATTTTGCAGGGTAGAGTAATTAGTTTAGACTTAAACTATATGATTGCGTGAGATTGGATTACTTTAATTTTTACCGATCATCGATTGACTCGGGCTTTGTAATTAATAAATTTAATTATTTCTCTCTCTTTCCTTTAAGTGGAACTACGACGGCCTGAGTCTTCCTAATTTGGGGAAAACGTAGGCAACCACTTGGTTCGGCCACTATCTGTTTTTCTTTTAGTTTTCAAAAAAAAAAACTTTCTATTTTACTCTATCACCTAGATTGACTCTCACACACGCGCACTCATGTTATAACTGTCATTACACTACATACCCTGATTAAACCGGGACCCACAGTAAGAACGGATGACGGTAACCACCTAGTCGCCGGTCTCTCCGAAGTTGGATCATCCCACTCCGCGTATTCAATCCACCTAGATTGTCATATCGTGGGGAGCCTAGCCTTCCAGCCCTGCATCGCCACATATCATGTATATTGACTTTTTAGGACACTCCGTGACCGGTCGGTTTGATCTTGGAGTCTTTGTAATCCCTTGTCAAGATCGTTTTGTGCAATAATCCATGGAAAGAAAATCAATAAATTGCCGCTTCGGAATTGTCCCTTCAGAAATGTCCCTATAATTGTCCATTCGGATTTGCCCCTAAAAAGAGAAAAATTTCTTACCAAATTTATTGCACAAAACTTGGTGTTACTTGGGATGAATTTGACCCCTAGGTCCTTAGGTTTGGATTTTGAATGTTAGAAACCCCCAAAACGGATTTTCCGTCCGACCAAAATTAGGATTAAATCAGAAAAATTGTGACTTTCGTGGTGTTGTCTCGCGCGAGACTGCTTGTCCCGTGCGAGACAAGAGTTCGATCTTTTCGTGTTTTGGCCAAAACCTTCAAACCTTCAAAGCCTTCATACACCCTATTCAGCCGACTTGTTGGGACTCGATCATGGTTTAACACGGTTGCTACACGTCTAGGTTCTTCGCCAAAGCTCGACACGATGTCTGCTTCTCCTTCTACCACCGAGGCCGAAATCAACGAAGCTAAGGCCCAACTCATCAAAGCCATGCTTAGGTTGGATGAACAAAGTAAGAAAATTGATGAGCAAAACGCCCAAATGGCCGCCCTCATGCAAGAGCTCCACGACATGAAAGTCAAGAAAGGAAGAAAACAAAAGCAGAAAGAGGAATCCTCATCCGATGAAGAGGAATCCTACACCAAAAAGAATAAGATACCCAAGAAGCCAAGCAAGAAAAAGAAAGAATCTGATTCCTCCTCTTCCTCATCCTCCTCCGACGATGAGGGACATACCTCCAAGGGTGCTAAAACAAATAAAGAAGGTAGTGGTGAAACTACTAAACTTGGTGACCATGTTACTAAGAACTACCTCGAGAAGAAACTTGCAACCCTTGACACTTCAAAAGGGTCATTCATTCCATTTGATCCCGATGCTCTTCAACAATCCATCACCAAGTTTCCTCGCAAGTACAAGACACCCGATATTGCCAAGTTTAATGGCACTACTTGTCCACGAGCTCATGTTGAGACCAACACTTGGGCTATGCTTCCAATGGGTGTTGATAACACCATCTTGGCCCAATGCTTTCCTCAAGCCTTGGAGGGTGCTGCAAGGGATTGGTACATGTCTCTTCCTACGACTACAAGGCTTGATTGGTCGTCCGCATGTTTAGTCTTCCAAAGGCAGTTTGAAGACAACTCCACTTACCGCCCTACTAGGAGGGATCTTGAACAAACCAAACAACATGCCAATGAGTCTTTTGCTAAATTTTCTAGAAGATGGAGACTCAAACTCACTAAAATCGTCGAAAGACCTACTCTCAAAGAGCAAATCCACATCTTCCTCCAATGTCTCCGTGATGAATTTCAAGAGAAGCTCGCCAGCAATTACTTTCCTAGCTTCAATGAACTCCATGAGTCCGGAATTAGGATTGATGACTTCCTGAAAAGTAAAAAGAAGGAAAGTACTTTCCGCTACAACAAGCCCACCACGAGTAAGGATGCTTCAGTCAACGCTATTGCATTCAACCGCCCCAACACCGACAAGTATTCTGCTGTTCCTCCTCCCGAAAAGAAAAAGAGGCACTATGACAAAATTGAAGGAATCACTCAAGAATAACTCTTCGATGTGCTTGTCAAGAATAAAAATATTAAACCAAGGGAAGGTGGTCCTCCTAAGGATATGGGTCCTAACCATGCTCATCACTTATTCTGCAAGTACCACAACTTCACTGGCCACGAAACCAACACCTCCCATCACTTGAAGGACATTATCCAAGACCTCTTTGACAATGGAGATCTAGAACGTCCCAACGTCATCAACAATCCTCTCCCTCGCAATCCATGAAGAAGATGAAGCTCCAAGAAGAAAGTTGCACCTACCACTTTGGGGCTACAACTATTCTCTCCCCTTTCTCCTTTGATAAAAGTAGATTAGGTTTTAAATTTCCAAGTATGAACTCGAAGAGTCGTTCTGTCTTTCTAGTACTCCTCACCTCCTCTAGTTTGTGTCATCTAAACTATCGAGTCTGTTTTAATTTCTCCGATTAATCAAAGCAATTCTTCTTTTCCTAAACACTTTCCCTAAGGTTGTTCTACCTCATGAGTATCACTTAATTCATGCAAAATAATGGGCCTCTATTCCCTAAATCATCGCAAAAAATAGAGACTTCTAAGCGAGTTTAAGAAGAAAGTTATCCTTAGGAAGCTTAAGGGCTAAACATTACCCCTACTGAAAGTCAAAGGTCAACAAGCAAAGAAAGCCAAAGGTGCTGCTGTCAACCCTCATTCCAAGAAGAGTGGGGCTACTCAATTCAAAGCTTTGAGAGTACAAAAAAAAAACTCTCAAGCTTTCATCACCCCCACAACAAAGGTGAAAATTCAAATGCATGAAGGACTCTCCCACAAAGAATAGGAGTCAAGTGATACCAACAAAAGAAATGAAGATTACTCAGCATCCTCTTTCAACAAATGAAGAAGACTTTCAGTATCAAGAAAAATGTTTACCCTTAAGTCATACTAATGATTGGCTTTCTCTTCAAACTTATTTAGAAACTTCTAGATGATGCACGGTTCATTAAAAGGTAGAACAACTTTTCTAGATCCTTGAGCCAAGTAGCGTTTCTTGTCGAGTCTAGGGGCTTCCTCTTAGCCACTCTCATACACACTCTTGAAATCCAAGCATCAAAACTGGGGCTTCCTAACATTTCCTCCCCCAGTCAATCTCTACTTCAATTCTTCAAAATAATCAAATCTACATTAGGAGCTTTCCTCTTTGCTTCTCACTCTCATCATTAGAGAATACACTTCTCCAAAGAGTCAATGCTTGGATCACTTTCCAAAGAATAGAGTCCATCTCTCCTCAACCAACTTGAGATCTCATCTCTCTCTCCTCAATAAGATTCTCTCCTCTGAGTTCTCTTCGAGTTAACATACTACTTTCAAAAAAAAATGAAAAAAAAAGACGCAAAAGAGATGCCCGCTAGATTGAAAACCCGAAAGGGCGGTCTAGGCAAAAACCAGGGTGCGTCACTAAAAAAAAATCAAGGACAAAGGGAGAGTATTCTTCAGCCTTCTTCATCGAACATCATTCGATCTTCTTCAAATCAAATCAACAAGGATCATCTTCAAATCAAGAGAGCAGACTCACAAGCCTGTTCACAAAGTCATCTACCACTTGCAAGCAACTTGGGGCTTGAGACATGAAAGGGCCTTAGACATAGAGCCATTACGACAGTCGACAGATTTGTAGTCGTTTGCCTCCTAGAGACACGATTCAAGGGAGAATTAAGAATGAAGATTCGCAACATGCCTAGATGTGTTCACACAAGGTTACTCATCAAAATCCTACAACAATGAAGAAACAAGTAAAGTACTCTCGCTGACTAGCAACATATTCTGCAAAACCTGATTTGGTCCCAACTTGTCAAACACAAGTTCACTCATACACTTCACCCATCTCAAATATAAATCCATACAAATATCCCTACCTGTCCATATACCATATACTCATACCATGAACTCACCACCAAAATGACCAACCGGTTATTTACACGAACAGACGTGAGAACCACCACATAAGTCCATTTAAACAACTAAAATCTGGAAAATCTATTTGGAATCTTTATGTGCTAACAGGTGCAGAAAGGTAAGAATCATTCGGGTCTATCCGAGACCATCATGCATATATCCTTGCATTACAGGGGCCGACAGAACCTCCACCTCAACCGACATCTTCAAAGTCTGTGACGGCAGCCAACTTCAAGTCTGTGACCTCGGCAACACCAACTAAGTCTGTGATGGCAGCAAACTTCAAGTCCGTAACCTTGGCAACGTCAACAAAGTTTGCGACCGCAGCAAACTTCAAAGTCCGTGACCTCGGCAACATCAACAAAGTCTGTGACGGCAGCAAACTCCAAGTCCGTGACCTCGGCAACCACGACAAAGTCTACGAAGGCAGCAACGACAACCAAGTTCGTGACCTCGGCAACAATGGCAACGTCAGTAACCTCGGGCGGCGTACTTCAACAACTTCATCAACAAACAGGTATCTTCAGAATTGGGTTAAGTCCTTGATTCCTCAGTATGATCTTACCTTTTCAAAAAAAAATCCCTCTTCGATTTTCAAAAACCTCTTTTCAAAATACCTAAAATAGCCTTTTTAGTGTTTTGGAGTCGAACTACATTTGGTCTGATTCTCTCTTAGAGATACGTAGGTAGCCGTGTGGCACGACCATCCCATTGTTCAGAATGATGTCTTTTCTATCGACAACATGACTTCTTCCATAAGTCTTGTCACCGAGGGGCTCTATAGACACCCCATTCTGAACCAATAATTCATGTTTACACTACTATTCGTCTCTCTTTTATGTTTTGATGAAAGCATGTCAATTTCGTCATGTTTCGTTAAGTTTCTAACTAACCTCGTTAGTTTTGGACTTAACTGACTAACAGAATAGCTGAAGAGGACAAAATAGTCAACCGACTAGTTGTCACGAGACATACGTGTCTCGCACGAGACAAGCCCTCTGCAGGATATGCAGAATCACTTTCCTTCTCCGTTTCAAACTCTTTCTTGGATAAAACCTCAATCTGGTCATCCAATGATAATTAAGTTCCAGAACCTTCCTAGGGTGGTTTCCCTCTCCACCTTTACCTCTTAAACCCCTATAAATACCTGATGGCTTTCAGTATTTGAGAGGTCCCCGATCTACGATCGAAAACACACAACACACACATTTTGTTGGTTTCTCTCCCTGAAAGATTCCTACAAAATCACCCTAAAATCACCTAAAGTTTGTTTATCAACCTTGTTGATCAACAAACATCAAAGCCCGAATCAAGGATTGAGGCGAAGCTCTGTCCGCATCAAGATTTGACTCTCATATTGAGTCGAAACTCTGTCCGAATCACTTCTCGACCGAGAAGACATCTTAGAACCATGTTCTAAATCAAATACTCCCTAAACGCAAGGTAAATTCCTATACTTTTACTCTCTTCTTCTCAATCTCTCTCTATTGGCTTTTAGAGTGGTGTAATCCCCTCAAAAGGATTAGCCTAGAGTCTCTTCAATCGATGAAGGTGATCTCGAAGCATACAATCCGACATTCCTAATCAAGAAATTGTTTAGGGTTTTCTTGTTCTTATTTATTAAAAAGATTGATAATACTTGATTGGCAAGACCGATCTTCAAATCTGGTGGAATGGATGCTCCTTGACCTACCAATTCCATAACTTAACCCCCAAACCCTCAAATCTCTTTTAAATCAAAAAGGTTTTTCTTATTGTTTTTGCCTAAATAAATAATAAATGACGACTCCGAGATGTTAGAAAATTCACGCATCGCTACAGTATCAAACCCAACAAAAGGGATGGGGAGAAACGGAAATCTGGAAAAAAAAGGAAGAAAGAACGGCGCTGGAGAGATTTTTTGGGCTGGTGGGCTGAATTTGGGTTTTTTTTATTATTAAGTACACGGATAAAAGAGTGCATGTGCACGTCTAAAAAAATTTCAGCGTCACTGTAAAAAAGTGTCAATACACGTCTAAAAGAGTGCTAGTGCACGTCTAAAAAAATGTTAATGTAAAAGAGTGTCGGTGTTAAGGTAAAAAATTATTGAGGCTTTGACCAATAAATCCTTCAACCAAATAAAAACTACCTTTAAGGACTAATATTATCAAAACAACCAAAAAGTCCCTCAATTTTTTTGGACCAAATTACCCCTCAAACCCCTGTCTCTAGCATGACACGGACGGGCCTGCTTTCTTTATCTCTCCTTTTCTCTCTCCTTTTCTCTCTCTTCCTTTTTTTTTCTCTTAAATTTTTAAAGTGCAATATCTCAAAAATTAAAAGTCGAAAAAATTATCTGAAATCACTGTTTTAATTCCATCGCCAAGACGAATCAAACAAGTTTACTCATCATATATTTCAAATTTTATAAATAAAATAAAATTCTTTTTCAACAAGTTCTTTCATTTTAATTTAAAATTATGGAATGTACTTGCTTAAAGATAAAGGTCTCAACTGTAATGGTGTCTTAAGCTGATCATTTTCTTGATTTGGTTTCTATGTCTTTACACTTAGAATGGTCAAAAACCAAACCATTTCACATTCATAAATAAATGTGAAACTGACCTCACAGTTTTAGAAGTGTGAAAAACTTTTTACAGTTATTCACATCACAACCAACAACTGTGAAATAGATCTCACTATTGTTCTATAAAAGAATGACATAAAAACAGTGAAATCAATCACACAGTTATGTACAATAATTGAGAAAGTGACCTCAACACTCATAACAATAACTGAGAAATTGACCTCACAGTTGTGTACAAACATAATTTTCAGCTTGGAAATGTGCAAATCATTACACAGTTATGCACAATAACTGTGAAAATCATTACACAGTTATTTATATCAAACCCAACAACTGTGAAACTTGTTCTACAGTTGTCCTAAAGGAATGACATAAAAATAATTGTGAAATGGAATTCACAGTTATGCACAATAACTGTGAAAATCATTACACAGTTATTTACATCAAACCCAACAACCGTGAAACTTGTTCTACAGTTGTCCTAATGGAATGACACAAAAATAACACACTCATAACAATAACTGAGAAATTGACCTCACAGTTGTGCACAAACATAATTCTCAGCTTGGAAATGTGCAAATCATTACACAGTTATGCACAATAACTGTTAAAATCATTACACAATTATTTATATCAAACCCAACAACCGTGAAACTTGTTCTACAGTTGTCCTAAAGGAATGACATAAAAATAACTGTGAAATGGAATTCACAATTATGCACAATAACTGTGAAAATCATTACACAGTTATTTACATCAAACCCAACAACCGTGAAACTTGTTCTACAGTTGTCCTAAAAGGAATGACACGAAAATAACACACTCATAACTATAACTGAGAAATTGACCTCACAGTTGTGCACAAACAATCATCAACAACTAATAAATAACGGGTAAACCAAACATACCAAGTACCAAATTAACTGTGAAATTGACCTCACAGTTCTCAGTTTAGAAAGGTCAAAAACCAAACCATTTCCACACTTAACGTACATATTCAACAAAGCATTTCCTATATTTCCTTCTTCTACTAAACCACACCGAGTATTCACATATGATTTTTTATCAAAGTTTTCAGATCATCTCAGTTTTCACATGCACCATAAACACTCAACCTCACTATACTTATACCAAAACTGCCTATACAACCACAAGCTCTATATCCAAGCATCCAAAAGTAACTACCCCAAAACTGATTAGAGCTTTGAACATCCAAATATTCCATAGGACTTCCATTGGAATATATATACAAAACAAACCACACAACATACACACTATAGCTGCAAAAAAGCCCAGCCATTATATCCACCAACTGCCAATAGCCAAGAACTAGATGAATCAGAGGAATATGAATTTGAATCACCATATGCTGCCAAAAACAAACAACTTCCAGCCTTATACCAACAGCCAAACTCCAAACAACAAACTGCCAATAGCTACAAAAAAATCTCAACAATAAGACTTTGAATCTGAAACATAACTGGAGAGAAATAGAGCAACAGAACCATATTGCCCTGCAACATTGCTGAAGAACTAACAGCAACTTGCTGGAACTCAGAGAGATCCAACAGCCAACTGAACCAGAACCATAAAACCAGCCACATAAATTGAGCACTTCTCTTGGATAACATAACTGAAATTCCAAATACTCAAGAAACCAGCCACCAATGAATCTGAATTAAAGCAGAACCAACCAAAATAATGATCCAAAGCTGTCAACAGCCAACTCAAATCTTGCACATTGAACAAAGCTGCCAAAAACATAAACCAAAACTGCCATGAACCCGCAAGATGCTGCTAAAAACCAGCCAGATGCTGACTCATAGATGCTGAACAGTAAAACAACCATCAATGAGAGCATATCTAGCTCCAGATGTACCAAAATCCATTCCCAGATACAGTTTTTCAGTAACTCCAACAGTAATATCCGCATTACCCTTACATTTACTCCCAACAAACATTCTGGATTTACCAAGAATTTTATAAATTCCAATTCTTGAACTCAAATGACTTGTAGTGTAATGGCCTGGAATTTTCAGATCATGGGTCTGTCAATTCTTCAAAAATTGCAGTTAGTACAAGCTACAAGAAAGAATATCAGTCACATTTTGATTTTTTAAGGTTTTAAATCTATTTCGTTCAACATAAATAGTTTTAAAATCTATCTTTTACTTGAATATACTCTATTTGAAATTATACTTCATTTGTCCCTAATGATTGTACATTTTCTAAAATTTAGTAGTTTGTAAATGTTCATAGGGCGTGCTTGACAACTCCAATTCCAAGTATCGGATTTGGGATATGAATTCTTCAAACTCATATTCCAATTCCGAATCAAAAGCTAAAAATTGTAACTTCAGTGAGACATAGGAGTAAATTTTACCATTTAACAACCAAATTAAAACAACTAAAAACGCAAATGAAAAAGGGTGTCTATGAAAACTCAATGGAGAATCTTGCAAGTACTGTATGTAAGAGAGAGAGAGAGAGAGAGAGAGAGAGAGAGAGAGAGAGAGAGGGTACTTGGTTTGGCGGCAGATGATGGGAGAAAAAAGAGGGAGCGGTGAATTGAGGTTGCCATTTTTCTGCTTCCTTGGGCTTGCAATTTCAGTCTCAAATGGATAAGAGAAATTGGGGCCAAATTTCATATTAATGAACGAAATTAATGAAATATTTAAAGTTCAGGTGGCCGGAATTAATGAAAGTTGGCCGAATTCTATGGAAATCTTGGCTGGATCTCATCTCTGTCCGAACGGAATTAATGAACGCCGATACGATATAGGAGAGTGAAGGGTGGTCGGAGGTGATTTTGGGTGATGGTGGAGAAGCCGGCGTTAAGAAAGAGAGATCGGAATTAAGGAATGAGATATCGGAATTGCGGATAGAGAGAGAAGGGGAATTGCGTTACGAGAGAGAGACGAAGGCAGTTTTGGTATTATTTGGTATTATGAAATATTTTAAATGGAGGCAGGGTTTTATTGGTAAAATAGATTTTAATTTATGGATCCTAAAGTAGAATATGAAATGTGGTGTTTTTTTTTTGATAAATTTCACCTTCTAATAGGGGTTTATTGGTAAAAATCCCAAAATAATTAGTGTTAGTGTAAAAAAATGCAAGTGTAAAAAGTGCCAGTGCATGTATTATGAAGTGCCAATGTAAAAAAGTGCAGTGTTAGCGTAAAAATTTGACGATGTAAGTAAAGAGTGTCAGTGCATGTATTATTAAGTGTTAGTGTAAAAGAGTACAGGTGTTAGGGTAAATAAGTGTCGTTGTTAGTGTAAAAAAATGTCAGTGTAAAAGAGTGTCAGAGCATGTATTACTAAGTGCCAGTGTTAGGGTAAAAAAGTGTTACTGTTAGTGTAAAAAAATGACAGTGAAAAAGATTGTCAGTTCATATATTAAGTGCGGGTGTGAAAATAGTATCAATGTTATGGTAAAACAGTGCTAGTGTTAGTGTAGGGAAGGCGAATAGCGAAGAAAGTCAGTGTATGTGTGTATAAGTGTCAGTGATACAGAAATGATTTTTCCTTAATTTTAGAAAAAACTAGTTTTTTATAAGACAACTTTATTTTTTCATGTGGTTTTTAAGGCAATTTTTTTCTACGAATAATATTAATATATTCTGGATTTACAGTTTTAAATAATTAAGGGGTGAGACTTGAGAGTGAGACAGAAATATTTTGAAAAAAAAGGAACAGAACACTTATTTTTTTTATTAATATTAGCTAAACATACATAGAGGGCAACAACCAACATTACCTTTCATAAGAGTTTTTACCTAAAAAAATAAATTACAATATTAAAAAAAATCTAAACTAAAGAATAACGGAAACAATTTTCAAAAATATAGCTGGTTTAACCGACAGTTCAGACCGCCGGCCTTAACAGTCGGTCTAGAAGCTAAATCCATAACTGAAGCTTCAATGACGGTCCACGGTTCGACCGATTTAGCAGTTGCCGATTTGCGGTCTTCAGTGGTTCGATAACTGGTCGAAAACCATCGATTCGGTGGTTCGGATCAGACGGTACGGCATGTCTAGGCGTAGATCAAAGGCTTCGGAGCTTAAAAGACATGTCTGTTAAGACCATGTGCAATGGTGACCGAATTTTCGCTCACCAAGTAAAATCCTTTGAAAACTGGTGAGTGAAAATTGATTTAGTTGTTGTAATGGTGAGCGGATTTTTGTTCAAATCCATGAACGAAAATGTGAGTGAAACGAAAACAGATTAAGGTTTATTCAAGGGTTTTGTCCAGTAGTCTTATATAAGCCAAGTGACAATTAGGAACGCGTGGTGCCAAAGAAAAGAGGCAAATGTATGTATAGGGATTGTACAGTGGTGTATGTGTATATACACGAAGAAGTGATGTCTCCATAGAGAGCACATGGGTTCGGTTGTACTACGACAAATTGATGATATTAGTGAATACTCCTTCCGTCCCAGAACATAATTCACAAACACTGTTTGCACTGGTTTTAAGGAGGGAGTATTATATTGAAAGTGTTGTGAGTGTGAAAATAAAATAGGAGAGAGAATGAGTGGAGAGAATAGTAAATTATAATGGTGTTGTGAGTATTAAAATAATGTAGGAGAGAGAATGAGTGGAGGGAATAATAAAGATTCCTTTCCATTTTAGGTAAGTTTTAAATGTGTGAAGTAAGTTTTGGGACGCCCAAAAGGGAAAGTGTGAAGATTGTTCCGGGACGGAGGGAGTATACCGACTTAATTGAGGTAAAAAAATCTTGTGTTCTTTTCTTGCTTATTGCTTTTATATGGATTACTGCACGTGTGTTGTTTCACTTTATTAGTTATCAGTATTGGCGGTAACTGCTAAGGGTCCCAAATCCTAACAAAGAGTTATGTCTAAGAATGTAAATATCATTAGATATACATCTCTCAGATTGGGTTCACTTTTTGTTGATTTTGGTTATTTTGGCTCAAAGTTATTTTTGTTGGTGCTTTGTTTCATTTTTCAGTTGATTTTCTCGATGTAAAAAACTTGATATAAGAGATAACTCTCTGAGTTTTGTGATTGTTTTTTTATTTTATTTATCAAAATCTTGCTCCGATTGTTGTCTGTGCAAGCCGGGAATTTATAAACCAAATGTGCACACGACTTATTAAGGTTGCAACACGCTTTTGAATGGGGCCTTAGAACAATTAAGAAAAGAGTTTATTACAAAAAAAAAAAAAAAACTCACTCAAAAATATGGCATTTACAAAAAAAAACCATGTAAGATGGGAAATTATAAAAAACTACTTTTTTTTATTTTTTTACAAATTTTTTTTTTATTTTTTTTATCAGTTTTGGTCAAACAACTGATAATTTCAGTTATCAGTCGTTCAAACAAGTGATAATTTCAGTTATCAGTTATTTACAACTGATAACTGAAATTATCAGTTGTTCAAAGAGTAATTTGTGCTTCAAACAAGTGATAATTTCAGTTATCAGTTGTAAACAAGTGATAACTGAAATTATTAGTTGTTTGAACAACTGGTAACTGAAATTACCAATTGTTTGACCAAAACTAATAAAAAAAAAAACAAAATTTTTTTTTTTTTGTCATTTCGAACTTATGTATTTTTTTTTTTTTTGTAATTTCCATCTTTCTAGTTAAAGTAGTTTTTTTGTAAATGTCTCTTAAGAAAATACTAGTAAAGCGTTTACTGCTAGGGTAGAGGAGGGGGGGGGGCGCATTAGGGAAAATGTCTACTAACAATGACAGTCATAGCCTCATAGGTAAGGCATGACTCTCCGAGGCAAAGCACGGAATCTGGTGTTGGCATTTCATCAAACAGTTGGCATGCAGAAGAAATTACTCGGCATTGGGATTCGGCACTTTGCATGGCATGGTCCCCTTGGTGCTGGAAAAGACCCCCATGCGGTGCGGGCTGGGTGCATTGCGTCAATTGCTGCATTACATGTTCCTGTGCGCGTAGGGATGCCCATGGGGGGAACAACTGTAGGCATTTTGCTGGCCAAAGATGGAATTGAAGCGAAAACATGAATATATGGCTCAACGAGGGTACATTACAGTTGTCCTTTTTTGCTTTTTCTTGCATGAATGAACATGTTATATATTACTGGAATTATGATAGATTTTCATATCAATGCCACTTTCTTGTTTACTCAAGATAATGAGGGTAAGTTTGGCTGATCTCTTTTCAAATATCGAGGTTCAATTTCAAGAAGTTTTTCCTATCCTTTTAGGAACATCAGTTTTTCAATTTGGGGATTGAAGGCTAAACTAATAGGCCTTCGTTCTTCGATTTGGTTCAATAAGGGTGGTGGGATGGAGTATGAAGGAGGGTTATATTTCCCATTTATGAAAGCTACTGCACTTGCCATTCCTCTAGTTTGGCCTCAATTTCTTTGTTTATAATAATTTTCTTCCATATAGCTGGTCTTTAAGAAGTTCTCTTTGCAAGGAATCTAGCAGTTAAGTATGTGGTAGGAATAAATGGTGCATCATGACGAAATCAAGGATGAAAAAAGGGAGAAGGAAACTGTATTTCGTAACTGCCACAAGAAAAGCGAGGAACACACATTGGAACTGGCTTTTATTGGCGTTGTGAGCAAAGCTCCATTAGTGAAATTTCAAGTATTGAGAGGATGAAAAGCTAAATGAATTCTCCTACTTCTTTAGATTCATTTTCAATAGTGATACTTGAGTTGGAGATAATTGTGGTCTTTGGGAGTACGAAGCATGGTTAGTTTTGCCATTTATCATCATTCTGCCCATAAATGTGAGGACTAAGCCACAAAGTTCATTTTGATGTATCTTTTTCATGTACTATATTGAATCTGTATGATTTCAGTGGATGCAACAGCACTCTCCTTGTCTTTCCTTGAGTTTTGCCTCAATTACTTTGTACATCATAATTTTCTTCTTTATGTCATGTTTAGTAATAATTCTTCTTCACAGGAGATCTAGGAGCAAAGTCAACGGTTGGAATGAATTGTTTGTAATTGCAGAATTGTGGATGAGCAGATGTATGAAGAATAAAGAGATTTCATTTCACAAGTGCCACATAAAAAAGTCTAAAAACAGCAGTCCTGCTTTAATGGGTTAGTGAGTAAAGTTACATTTTGCCATTTGTACCTAGCCTTTGCATGTGTTAATGTTCATAAAACAGTACTCCATAATTGTTTGGTAATGAGCTGATGATTGCCTGCCAATTTATTGATCTACACACATAACCATTCGCGTTTAGCTACATAATGATACTTGAACAGTAGGGCGGTGGTTACTAAGTTTGCAGCAAAAGGGTGAAGGTGAACTTCACTCCATAAAAAATTGAGAAGAGTGAGTCCAAGTGGCTTCTATTTTATAAAAGAATAAGTTTAAAGGATAATCGGAATATGTTAAACCTGATATTTGCTTCTTATAAACAAATACTTGATGGGTACTTGTGAAAAAAAGCACATGCTCATTTTTGCTTGGATTCTTCTAAACCAATTATGTTGTTGTTGTTGTTGTTGTTGTTGTTGTTGTTGTTGTTGTTGTTGAGCGGTGGATAATGTAGTGGGTGGTGGCGGTGGAGTATGTGAAGTAGTTAACTGAAATTACTTGTGAAATGACACTTTTACCCTTAAAATTTTGCACATGTTTATTATATGTTCTTTCTTAACAGAATATGTTAGTTATTGGACGGAGGAAGCCTATTGAATATTAATATGTCCTTACTAATGCCAGGATGAATATTTTAAACAATGGGTCTCAAAGAAATTTGTGGTAACATGCTAGAGCCCGGGATAAATTTCTCATGAAATCTCAAGATGTAATATGAAATACTCTATGAAGGCTTAAAACCATTTCTCATGATTATTTAGACTTCAGTAAAAAAAAATCCAGACTCCAGCCATTAATAGAACAAGAATGAAAGACTGCCTGGTTGAACTTCATCTCCATATTTATGTTTCACTATATGTGGTAAATCTGATTCTCTGATGTCTTCAATAACTGTAACTAAAACGAGCTGGAATAAACCAAAAATTATCGAAGTTTTGAAATATACTTTCCCAGAATTTAATATCCTACCAAGCCAAGATCCAAAATGAGATTTCACAAGAGTAGTGTCCTATATAGAAATATTGTATTCCCTCCATTCGCCACTGACTCTATCTTTTCATTAAAGAATCTCTATCTGAATGTCCTATCAGAAAAAGAAAGGATCTCTATTCTCTATCTAAAGAGTTTCATTGCAAAACGTATCGAAGTTTTAAACCTACATTCCCGAACTTACTTACAGGGCTTGATTGATCAAAATTATAAATATCCCTTGGTCAAGTGGAAATCAGTTTGCAAGCCAATTTCTCATGGTGGTTTGGGTATCAAGGATCCTCATCTGTTCAATCAAGCCCTGTTAAGTAAGTGGTTATGAAGATTCCCTCAAGATCAATGCGGTTTATGGAAACAAGTTGTTATTAGCCGTTTCGGCAGCTATGAACATGGGTGGATTACTAAAGAGAGATGTTTTCCTTACGGAGTTGGAGTATTGATATATATATATATATATATATATATATATATATATATATATATATATATAGGGTCCTATTATAATGAGAACCACATTTATATGAGAACCATAAGAACCACTAACAGCCATTGGATTAAAAAAATACATCAATGCTCCAGATTAAGGTCAGCCGCATACATCATCTTTCTACTGCCATGTCATCATTTAAAATCCCCCTCAAATTTCAAAATAAAATATCTCAATATCTATAAGTCGAAAAAAAATTTCGAAAACACTGATTTTTTTGTCTTGACGAGACGATTCAAACTAGATCCCTGAAGATAGAATTTTTGAAAAAATAATGGTATTTTGAAAAATAGTGTACCCAAGTTTATTTTCAATAGTCAAATAGTGTACACTAGCCAAGTTAAATGGTGTACACTAGCCATATGACTTATACTGGACATATGACTTATACCCAAGTTAAATAGTGTACACTAGCTAATACTGGACATATGGCTTATACCCAAGTTAAATAGTGTACACTATTTAACTAGTTAAATAGTGTACACTAGCTAATACTGGACATATGGCTTATACCCAAGTTAAATAGTGTACACTAGCCATATGACTTATACCCAAGTTAAATAGTGTACACAATAATAATACTGGACACTATTTAACTAGTTAAATAGTGTACACTAGCTAATACTGGACATATGGCTTATACCCAAGTTAAATAGTGTACACTAGCTATATGACTTATATCCAAGTTAAATAGTGTACACTAGCTAGTGTACACAAGTCCTTGTGTACACTAGTTAATTAGCTAGTGTACATTACTTAACTAGCTAGTGTACATTACTTAACTAGCTAGTGTACACTAGTTAATGCAACAATACAGGTCTTCAAAAAGATGCCGTCAACCAATCAAATCAATTTATTTCCAATCTTAACAAACAGCAATGTATCATGAACTTAGAGAGCACATAATAATAGCTTCTCAAGTCCTGAAAGCTAATATGCATAACAATCGATAATGATGCTCTACATCTATAATTATTAAGATCAGGTAGTACATCCCACGACGACATTGCACACATATGTCTATGACACAGAAGTTCCGTAATACTATTTCTCGGGTGATACTTAGCAATGCTCTTGTTATTGTGTACCAAGTTAATTCATCAAATTTTCTTAGAAATGTATGAATATGAATATCAAGCATAACTTGTTATGAGGGAACCAATAAAAGATAAATATTTGGGTGCGGAAATGCGAACACAAGTGGGTGCATGGTTGTTCATTTTATTACTGTAAAAACTTAATATTTAGAAAGTAGATAGCTAGTTAACTAGTGTACACTAGCTAGTGTACACAAGTCCTTGTGTATACTAGTTAACTAGCTAGTGTACACTATATACTTAGCCATGGCTGATGAACATTGAAATTAAACTTGGGTACACTAGCTAAGTTGCTAGTATACATTACTTAACTAGCTAGTGTACACTAGTTAAATTAGTTAGTGTTTTAAAAATTAGATGTTGTTCAATATTATTTTTTCAAAATCATATCTTCATCGATCTAGTTTGATTCGTCTCGCCGAGACGAAAAAATCAATGTTCTCGAATTTTTTTTTTCGACTTATAGATATTGAGATATTTTATTTTGAAATTTGAGGGGGATTTAATTCACAATAATTACGAAAATGCCACCCCTCTACCTTTTTTTTTTTAATCTGGAGCATTGATTTGTTTTTAATCCAATGATTGAGTTTAGTTCTCATGGTTCTCATATAAATTTGGTTCTCATTTGAATAGCCACCTATATATATATATATATATATATATATATATATATATATATATATATATATATATATATATATATATATATAGCTAAAGGGTGGGACAACTTCAAAGTTGGCAATGGTTGCAGAATTCACTTTTGGACTCAAAGTTGGCGATGGTTACAGAATTCGCTTTTGGACTGACTTTTGGTGCGGAGACACTTCTCTGAATTTTCATGATTGGGAATTGGAGCTGGTAGATGAATTTTGGGTGTCTTGGCATCTGTTCCCACGCGGAAGGAGATCACTTATGTTGGACTGCGAGTTCTAACGGAAAGTTTTCAGTGAAGTCTTTTTATAAATCTCTTGTTGGGAATCCATCCACTTTTCGATGGCATTGCATTTGGAGATCAGCAGCCCCATTGAAAGTCTTCTTCTTTCTTTGGTCAGCAACATGAGAGAAAATCCTTACCGGGGATAATCTTAGGAAAAGAAGTATAATTTTAGTTAATCGTTGTTGCTTGTGTATGAAGAACGAGGAGACAATCAACCATCTTCTTCTGAATTGTGATACAACTAGGAGCTTATGGAGTATTGTGCTATCCTCATTTGGGATCTCGTGGACTATGCCTAATTTAGTGAAGAATATTGTGCTATCCTTATTGTGTTCGCATTCCAAAGGCAAAGAGAAATCTTTGGGGAGCTGTCCCCCATTGTGTTATGTGGTCTCGTTGGTGAGATAGGAGAAGCTTCTAAGGAATTGTGTTGCCTACACATAGGCTCTTTTTTATGCTTAGCACTTTATTTTTTTGGCTGAATGAATTCTTACCCGGTGCACTCATCCCTTTTGTGGTTTTTTTTTTTTGGGGAGATGGGGTTGGGTAATTAACTCTTTTTTGGGCTTGTTAGTGTGCATTCTTTTGTTCATTCAGAACTTCGCCTGTTTTGGCTTGTAAGACCTTTGTTGGATGTGATGGCTCGCAAGTTATGCGGTTGCGCGATTGTGGTTTGCGGTCAACCACATATGCGGTCAACCGCATGTCCAAGCTGCTCCAAACGCGGTTTTGGTTTGCGGTGTGGTCATCTATGCGTCCAGCCATAGATGCGGTCAGCCATAGATGCGGTCGACCGCATGGTTGGTGGGCCGGGCCTGACAGACGTGTAGACTGGTAACGAGCCTCAAAGGGGGGTGCGAGAGGCGGAGCCTCTCGTGGTATAGATTACGGGCTTTTCTATATTCATTTATCTTAGTTGTTGGGCTAGGGTTTTGTCTCATATATATATATATATATGATTGTAACCTATGTAAACATACAGATTATTGCACAGAGTAATAAAAAGCGGCCGAAATTCATAACCCCAATTACATCTCTTTCTCTTTCGATTTCTCAATTGTGTTCTTTGTTTTTGTCAATAGCTTCTGCTGCGATTGCACAACAACTGGTATCAGAGCCAGGTTGCGATGGCTGGGGTTAATTCTATCACCATGAAGTCCGATGTTCAGAAATTCGATAGGCATAGAAACTTTGCATTGTGGCAAAGGAGGGTGAAGGATTTTCTGGTTCAAGCAGGCTTGGGAAAAGTTCTTCGGCATTCGACTAAACCCGATGATGTCGAAGAAGGACCATGGAAGGAGTTGCAAGAACGGGTCAGATCTTCAATACTACAGGTGCCATGGGATGAGGTGGTGTATCACGTGATCGATGAGGAATCACCGACGAAGGTTTGGGAGATTTTGGAGGCTAGGTATATGTCAAAATCGCTGTCAAACAAGTTGCATCTTAAGCAACGGTTGTATGGGCTTAAGATGGCAGAGGGTTCGGATCTTGAATCTCACATCCACACGTTTAATCAAATACTCAACGATTTGGTTAGGGTGGAGGTGACGTTCGAGGAGGAGGAGAAGGCGTTGATGCTGTTGAATTCGTTGCCGTCTTCTTCGACATACGAAAACCTTGTTACTACGTTGACTTGAGGGAAAGATACTGTGGCTTTGCAACCGGTCACAGAAGCTCTTCTAGCTTTTCATAAACGGAAGAAGTCCGTTGATGAACCTGCGGGTGAGGGGTTATTTGTGAAGGAAAATCAGGAACGTGGGAGATCCCAGTTCCAGGATAACTCGCAGAGGCAGAATTCTCGTTCTCAGTCAAGGAAGACGTACAAGGGGAATTGTTTCAAGTCTGGGCAGAAAGGGCACAAGAGGCAGAATTGTTCGGAGAATGGGAACAGTAAAGGCAAAGAAGGATCTTCAAAGTCAGTAAATGTGGTTGAAGATTGCTCAGAGGATGTGGATGGAGATATGCTCACGACTTCATCAGCCGTGGAGCACCCGACAGATGGCTGGATTTTGGATTCAGCATGTTCGTTTCATGTGACGGCGAATCGTGATTGATTCGATACCTACAGGTCTGTTAATTCTGGTATAGTTACTATGGGTAATGGTGCTACTTGTAAAATTGCTGGCATAGGAACTATAAGAATTAAGATGTATGATGGTGTAGTTAGAACGTTATGTGATGTTAGACATGTTCCGGAGGTTTCTAAAAATCTGATTTCATTGGGTACCTTGGATGCTAATGGTATGTCCTATAAAGCACAAGGTGGGGTAGTGAAAGTAGTGAAGGGTGCTATGGTTGTGATGAAGGGTGAGAAGGGCTCTAATAACATTTACAAGTTGTTAGGGAGCACGGTTGTAGGTGGAGTCACATCCATTGAGTCTGAGGTTGATACTGATGCCCTTCTATGGCACGTGAGGCTTGGTCACATGGGTGAGAGGGGAATGCGGGAACTTCATAAACGAAAGTTGTTGAAGGGTGTGAAAACTTGTAAACTGGAGTTTTGCAAGTATTGTGTTCTTGGAAAACAGAACAAGGTGCAATTCAAGACGGGTAAGCATACAACAAAGGGCATTCTTGATTATGTTCATTCAGATGTGTGGGGGTCGGTTAGAACAGAATCTAGAGGAGGACATTATTACTTCGTGACTTTTATTGATGATTTTTCGAAGAAGGTTTGGGTTTACTTCATGAGGCACAAGTCAGAAACTTTTGAGAAGTTCAAGGTGTGGAAAGCTGAAGTGGAAAATCAAACGGGGCGAAAAATCAAGTGTTTGAGGAGTGATAATGGGACAGAGTACACATATGGCGAGTTCAAGAAGTTCTGTAAAGAGCATGGAATCAAGAGGCACTACACGGTACGCAAGACACCACAGCAAAATGGTGTGGCTGAGAGGATGAATAGAACTATTGCGGAAAGGGCTAGGTGTCTACGATTCAATGCGGGGTTGACGAAGAACTTTTGGGCTGATGCGGTGAGTATGGCATGTTTCTTGATTAACAGATCATCTTGAGTCTCTTTGGATAACAGGTTTGCGGAGGAGGTATGGACGGGTAATGAGGTAGACTTCACCGATATCCGGGTGTTTGGGTGTCCATCCTATGTGCATATTCCTGGTGAAGAGCGGTCGAAGCTTGACCCAAAGTCAAAACAGTGTGTCTTTCTCGGGTATGAAACATGTGTGAAAGGATACAAGCTTTGGGATCCCAAGTCAAGCAAGGTGGTGATTAGTAGGGATGTAGTCTTTGATGAAAAGGCTATGTTGAAGTGTACTCAAGATAATAAGGAGAAGGTGCCAGAAAGCAAAGAGGGCGAGAAGCAAGTTATTGAGGTGGAGCTACGTGAGGATGATACTGATGCGGATCTCACTCTTCCGGATTCAGACACAACTACACAGGAAGTAGCTAGTACTTCAGTTGGGAGACCTAAGAGAGTAATCAAGCCACCGGTCAGGTATGGGTTTGAAGACATGGCTTCGTATGTTCTTGTTCTTAGTAGTGGAGACCCAAGTACTTTTAAGGAGGCAATAAACAGTCCGGAAAAGGACAAGTGGGTAACTGCTATGGCGGAAGAGATGGAGTCATTGTACAAGAACAATACATGGGATTTGGTGGAACTTCCTAAAGGGAAGCGTGCTATTGGTTGCAAGTGGGTTTTCAAGCACATGGAAGCAGTATCAGAAAAAGAGGGGGAAAAGTTCAAGGCTCGTTTGGTAGCAAAGGGGTATTCGCAGCGAGAGGGGGTGGATTATAATGAGATTTTTTCGCCTGTTGTGAGACACACTTCCATTCGAATTGTGTTGGGTCTTGTAGCGCATTATGATTTGGTGTTGGAGCAGATGGATGTGAAAACTGCGTTTCTACACGGTGAGTTGGATGAGCAGATTTTCATGGAGCAACCACATGGGTTCACGGAGCTCGAACAGGAGCGTTTGGTTTGTAGATTGAAGAAGTCACTTTATGGGGTGAGCGATCTCGAGGCAGATGGTATACGAGGTTTGACTCCTACATGGTACGTATTGGCTACAAGCGTTGTGAGTATGATTGCTTTGCGTATATGTGAAGAGCCTTGATGATGGTTCTTTTATTATTACATTCTTGTATGTGGATGATATGCTTATCGCCGGGTAGAAGTAAGAACGAGGTCAATCGGTTGAAGGCCTTGTTGAGTACGAGTTTGACATGAAGGATTTGGGGAAGCCAAGAAGATTCTTGGGATGGGGATTCGCCGAGACGTAAAATCTAGGAGATTGTGGTTGTCTCGGCCGGCTATGTGGAGAAGGTGTTGGAGAGGTTCAATATGCGGGATGCAAACACTGTGAAGACACCATTGGCGAGTCATTTATCCGCCTCGGATTCCCGAGTTCGGCGAAGATATTCGTAGTATGTCAAAGGTTCCCTATGCAAGTGCAGTGGGATGTCTCATGTATGCCATGGTTTGCACTAGGCCGTATTTGGCGCAAGCCATTAGTGTGGTTAGCAGTATATGGCGAATCGGGTAAACGGCATTGGGAAGCGGTCGAGTGGATTCTTAGATATTTGAAGGGCACTATGGATTATGGCATCATGTTTGGAGGAAAGAGTGAGGAGCTTTTACGTTTGTGGGATATGTTGATTCGCATTATGCGGGTGACTTGGATCGGAGGAGGTCAACTACGGGATATGCATTTACTCTTGCAGTGGTCCTATATGTTGTAGGTCTATGATCCAATCTATCATTGCATTGTCTACAACGGAAGCAGAGTACATGGCAGCGGTTGAAGCTGCAAAGGAAGCCTTATGGCTTCGGGGTTTGGTCAACGAATTGGGTATTCAGCAAGGTGGAGTGAAGTTGCTTTGTGACAGTCAAAGCGCGATTTTTTTTGGCAAAGAATCATATTTATCATCAACGGACGAAACATATTGATGTTCGATTTCACAAGATTCGGGAGTTGATTGATATGGGTGAGGTTGTGCTAGAGAAGGTTCACACTACGGAGAATGCTGCTGATATGTTGACAAAACCGGTTACTACTGACAAGTTCAAGCATTGTTTGGATTTGTTGCACATCTCTAGCTGTTAGAGATGGGGAGGTTCGATGTCTACACGGGGTGGTTCGATGTCTATACGGGGTGGTTCGGGTATTGGTTCCTTGTATCTTCTGTTGGGTTGGGTGAATGCTCGCCAAGGTGGAGATTGTTGGATGTGATGGCTCGCAAGTCATGCGGTTGCGCGATTGTGGTTTGCGGTCAACCACATATGCGGTCAGTCGAAGATGCGGTCAACCGCATGTCCAAGCTGCTCCAAACGCGGTTGTGGTTTGCGGTGTGGTCATCTATGCGGCCAGCCATAGATGCGGTCAGCCATAGATGCGGTCGACCGCATGGTTGGTGGGCCGGGCCTGACAGACGTGTAGACTGGTAACGGGCCTCAAAGGGGGGTGCGAGAGGCAGAGCTTCTGGTGGTATGGATTACGGGCTTTTCTATATTCGTTTATCTTAGTTGTTGGGCTAGGGTTTTGTCTCATATATATATATATGATTGTAACCTATGTAAACATACAGATTATTGCACAGAGTAATAAAAAGCGGCCGAAATTCATAACCCCAATTACATCTCTTTTTCTTTCGATTTCCCAATTGTGTTCTTTGTTTTTGTCAATAGCTTCCGCTGCGATTGCACAACAACCTTTTTGCCTTTTTTTGTAAGGGGTCGCCCCCTTGGCGAATTTTCAATGAACATATTTACTTAAAAAAAAATACATTCCCGAAATATCTAGCCAAGGCGAAATCTAAACTTATCTTCGTTCATGAGTCCAGTCCTTTGTTGGAAATGTAGTATTCCCCCACTCCGCTCAATGAGTTTCTTTCGTTTTTAGGGTCTCCTATCAACGAGTCGCTTCTCAAAACTTATTTATATTTTGAATATAAATTCCCAAAACCTAAATCCCTCCAAGAAAAGATCCGGATTTAGATTTTAAATGTTGTATTCCTTCACTCCACCCAATGATTTTCTTTCGTTTTTAGGATCTCCTATTCAACAGGTCTCTTTCCAATATTTGTTGAAGTTTTAAATATACTTTGCCAAAATCTAAAAAAGCACTCCAAGTAAATATCCAAATTAGATTTAAATGTAGTTTTCCCCCGCTCCACCCTATGATTTTCTTTCGTGTTTTGGATCTCCTATTCAACGATATCCGGAATTAGATTTTCATTGTTGTATTCCCTCGCTCCGCCCAATGATTTTCTTCCGTTTTTAGGATCTCCCATTCAACGAGTTTCTTTTCAAAACTAGTAAAGTTTTAAATATACATTCCCAAAATCTAAAAGCCCTCCAAGTAAAGATCCAAAATTAGATTTAAATATATTAGGATCTCCTATTCAACGAGTCTATTTCCAAAACTTAAATGAAATTTTAAATTTACACTCCCAAAATCCATATTCTCTCCAACCGAAGTTCCAGAAGTAGATTTTCTTCCGGGTCATGTCCTTTATAGGTACTGTAATGTCCTTGATAGGGAAAGTAGTATCCTCTTTATCCACTAAATGGGTCTAGCTTTCCTTTTCAGTATCTCCTATTGAAAGAGTCTGTTTCCGGAAATAAACATAAACATTATTATAAATATGGGCATGAGAAACCAGTTTAAAAACCAACAAGTTTGTTGTTGCATTTCGTATTGGGTACCAGTAAGCACTTGGGCAAGCTGATAGCATATATTTCATTCTTTCGGTTGAAGTGAAGGACGCCGGCAAGAATTCAAAGATGGGAAAGCGCAAGGCGCCTCGCCATACACCCCACCAGATTCAACAGCTTGAAGCGTATGACCAACTTTTACTTTCTTTTTTCCCTGTTTCCTTTTCGATTTCCCCTTTTTTTTCCTTCTTCATTGGGAGATATTCTGCTGTATTTACACTTTGTAGTCATTATGGTCGCTCCAAACTACTGAGTAATATATATGTTATATTGAGTGAGGGGTTCGGCTGTATTTTAAACTTCTGCCTCACTTATAATTAAGGCTCTATATATTTTGTCTTTTTTATTTTAATTCTTGTCATCTCTGAAGGGATCTTTTGGATGGGAATATGCAGATTTTTCATGGAATATCGCAATCCAAATGAGAATCAAAAGAGACAGCGTACTAGAGAATTGGGCCTTGGGCAAAACCAGATCAAGTTTTGGTTTCAAAACAAAAGGAATCAAAGAAAGGTAATGGAGTGTGAGGAGTCTTTTTAGTTTTTCATTTAATTAGATGTCTCTTCTGCTTGGTAATTGAAACCCTAGACACTGGAAGCAATGGTGGCTCTTTGAATCTGGTAAACAACCATCATATTTAGTTTTATTCCATCCTCCCGAATTGGTTATCGAGCGATGACTAACAAAAAGGTACTAATTATGTAGATGTATGTACGAACACATATTCTGTCATCTCTTGTGGCGCCTCGGGAGTTTGTCTTCCTTCGTTATTGCCAAGGACTAGTTCCAGGCACTTTTTTCGTCGTGGATGCATCATATGATTGCTCTAGTAAGATCCAGGACTCGCTCCATACCTATTCTTGGAGGTTTCCTTTTGGTTTAATGATCGAAAGCCTTTCCAATGGAAAATCAAAGGTGAGTTTTGTCATAAAGAACTGAAATCAAAATGTTTTCTATTGTACTAAGCTCTTAGTTGCACATCTGCCATCATACTATTTTTTCAAATATGCCACTGTACTAAAGTTCTCAGATACAAAACTTTCATCGCAATTAGCTTCCATTAGGAATTTAATGGGGAAATTTCAGTCACATCCCCTAAAGTTTAGCCAAATACCAGCGCCTTCCCCTCTCATTTTTCAAAAATAATTCTATCAAATTATCCAATGTTCTTAATATTTTAGTTCCATTTAAGTTATTTTCTTTAAGGGGCATAAGAATAAGTTCATATGTTTCTGTTTGACTCGATCACTACTGCGTGGAAAAATTAACAGCCAATTCATTAGCACTACTAGATCAGATTGAGTGCAATCTCTGATTCCATTTTTGTTATGCAGGTTACTTGGATCGATCACGTAGAAGTCGACGAATCCCTAAATCATCCCCTTTTTAGGAATTTACTGTCAAGTGTACATGGATATGGAGCCACAAGATGGCTTTCTACATTGAAAGGATGATCGAAAGATCCCTATATTCTGTGAGGCCAGGAAGTACAAGTTCTCGTGAACTTGGAGAAGGTACTTGTTCTTGACTTGAACTAGATCATTGCTCGTTCATACCCATTTCTCTTCCAAGCCGCTATTACTTTATTCTTGACCATACGGATCTATATCAGAAGCAAATATCTGTTTTTAATAATAATTATAATTGAGGTACACAGTCATAGCATATAAAAGGTTGACAGTATGGTTGTGACTATATCAGAAGGCTATTTTCATCTTCTTCTCAGACTTACCTTAAAAATTGCTTTCTATAGTTTGTGCCTAGACTTACAGATCCCCTCCGTCACAAATTTGACTTTCTTAGACCTGGACTAAGGTTTGGTTGAGTTGATTTGTAATTCAAATTTATTTTGTCAAATTTGTGAAACTCTGACAAATGAGTTATAAAAAATTATTTTTCTGTTGGAAATTCAAAAAATGTTATGTAAGATTTCATATTCTCTGGAAAAACAGGGTTTAGGGCTTTAAAACAGCCAGATCATCAGTTACAGACTGCAATGTTCGACCGCGCGTCCGATTGTTGGTGAACCATTCATTCCTATCACAAGAAAAGTGAGGCATACACAGTGAGTAAGTGACTATCTCTCATATAGCCAGAAGGAAAGCGAGGAACACACTCAGGAGCATGCTTCTATTGGCTTGGTGAGTGAAACTCTATTTTACAATTAATGAGACAATAAACTGATGTTTACTTGCCAACTGTATTGATTCTGTCATTCTGATAAATGTACGAAACAAATAGATTTAGATACTTGACCTTTGAATATTAGTGTCACACTTACTAGTTACTATAGTGGCAAGATGTGAAAGTGAACTTCATCCCAAAGTGATCAAAGAAAATTGAAGGACAAAGTGAATTCTTAATGTATTCGAGCTCTTATGTTCCTGATATCATGCAAAACAATTCACAGCTAGGTATGATCAGAGAAAGAATTTTTTTTTATTTTTTTTATTTTTTTTTTTCTGCCTACCCTCCCCCCCCCACCCTACCCCCCACCCTTACCCCCACCCAAATTTTTTTTTTAAAGGGTAAATTGGTCATTTTATATGCTTTCATTCCATTCCTATAATTTGTATTTTCAAACCAAACATGATTTGCCAAGGAATTGAATGACAATTTCATTCCATTCCGTGCCAACCAAACGGAGGGGGTTGACCAGTTTTTTTCCATTCCAATTCCTTAAGGAATTCAATTCTATTGACAATTCCATTCCTTCACTTTTTTTCCACCAAACCAAACGGCCCCTTAGATACTTGACCATTGAATATTAGGGTCACACTTACTAGTTACTATAGTGGCAAGATGTGAAAGTGAACTTCATCCCAAAGTGATCAAAGAAAATTGAAGGACAAAGTGAATTATTAATGTATTCGAGCTCTTATGTTCAAAGAAAGAAGATCGGATGTGAAGAAGAAGAGAAGAGAAAAGTAAATAAGATGCATATACACTGGTCGAGAAGAAAATAGTCAGGAAAACTCTAGTTCCTGGTTTTCTTTTCTGTTAAAAACCTCTTCGTGTATTATGTCTTCCGGAATTAGGGATTTTTGGTTAAATATTCAAGTTTGGGCTATTTGCTTATGCTCAATTTTGAAGATAACTAAGATAAGGGGAGGCATGAGCAAATGCTCTATTCAACTTTGGTTCATATAGGAAGCAATTAGAGTGATATGAAGAACTATGAGTGATGTGTTAGCCGCCATATGCAATTGGTAATACCAAAGGATTAATCTGGGCAAAAAAGTAACAAAAAGTATCAGGAATTAACTCCAAGAAAGAGTCAGCTACACCTAGATTATCTCGCTTGAGTAGCCCTTGATTGAGGAAAAAATGTCCTCTATCTTTTGACAATAACCGAAAAGTTAGAATTATGATATACTCCCTCTGTCCCATATTACCTTACCCATTTTGCTATTTTGGGCGTCCTACTTTAAAGTCCCACTTTCCTAAAAAGGAAACTTTTTAATATTTCTTTATTCATGAGACCCACTTGTCATACTCACAACACTTTTCAAATTTACTATTCTCTCCACTCATTCTCTCTCCTACCCACTCACAACTCCTACTTTAATAACATTATTCCTTATTTTCCGTTCTCAACAGTAAATGAGTAAGCTATTATGGGACGGAGGGAGTATACTCTTGCTCTTAGTGTAATTGACCGCAATCTGATTCTCGGAGGCGTGACCGTTATAGGATATTTAGAATTCCCGCGCTCCTATCAATTATTTTATTTCATTATTAGGATCTCTTATTCATTGATTCTCTTTTAGAAATTTATTGAAGTTTTAAATGTACATTCTCAAAATCTGTTATCCGCCAACACGAAGATCCAATATAGATTTAAATGTAGTATTCCCTCTCTCCAATTAATGATTTTCTTTCTACTTTAGGATCTCCTATTCAACGAGTCTTTTTATCGAACATTTCAAATATGCATTCGCAAAATCTAAAATCCCTCCAAGCGATAACCCAAAATTAGATTTAATGGTAGTATTCCCACGCTCTACTCCATGATTTTATTTTCCTTTTTAGAATCTCTTATTCAACGAGTCTCTTTTCAAAACTTATTGAAGTTTCAAATATGCATTCCCGAAATATAAAATCCATTCAAACGAAGATCCAAAATTAGATTTATATTTAGTATTCCCGTGATCCAGTCCATGATTTTCTTTCTTATTTAGGATCTCCTATTCAACGTGTCTCTTTTCAAATATTATTGAAGTTTTAGACATACATTCTCAAAAATTAAATTCCCTCCAAATGAAGATGCAAAATCAGATTTAAATGTTTAAATGTATTTATTTCGTCCGCTCCACTCAATGGCTTTCTTTCTATTTTAGGATCTCTTATTCAAGAAATCTCTTTGCAGAACTTGATGAAGTTTTAAAATATACATTCCAAAAATCTATCCCTCCAACTAAAGATCCAAAATTATATTTACTTCCGAGTCGTTTTCTTTATAGGAAATGTAGTATTGTCTTCGGTTATACTCAAGTCTCTATATTTCCTTTTCAGGATCTCTCGTTCAAATAATCTGTATTTGGAAATAAACTTTATTATAAATGCCCGCGCAGAAAAAGTTTAAATATCATCAAGTTTAATCTTGCATTTGATATTGGAAACCAGAATACACTTCAGTAACCAGATAAGCAAATATTTCATTCAATCTGTTGGACGAATGGACGCCAGAAATAACTCTAAGATGGGAAAGAGCAAGGCGACTCGCCATACGCCCCACCAAATACAACAGCTTGAAGCGTATGACCACCTTTTAATTTTCTTTGTTTCTTTCCAATTCCCATTTCTTCCTCTTCCTTCTGATATTTTCTATAGCGATGCTACTTAATAGTCACTATGGCCACTCCAAACTCCTGAGTACATATATTCTGTGTGGAGTGGGGTTTGGTTTTTTTACCTTCTGTCTCACCTATAATAAGCTTTGTATAATCTTGTTGTCTTTTCATTTCTTTGTTATAATTTCTTGCTGAGTGCAGAAATAATTTTTTGTTTCTTTGGATGAAAAATGCAGATTTTTCGAGGAATATCCCAATCCAAATGATAACCAAAAGAGACAACTTAGTAGAAAATTGGGCCTTGAGCAAAGCCAGGTCCAGTTTTGGTTTCAAAACAGAAGGAATCAAAGAAAGGTGATGTAGCGTGTGTAGTCTTTTGTGTTTCTCATTTAATTAGATCGCTTGGACAATAATTTTCTGCACTTGGGACATCTTCTGCGTCAGTAATTGAATTTGATCTTCTTTACCCTCATCTCTGTTCTAGGTTCATAATGATCGCTTGGACAATAGTGCGCTTCGTTCTGAAAACGAAAGATTGCAGTCTGAAAATCTGGCATTCTCAGAGGTACTTAAGAATGTCATATGCCCAGCTTGTGATAATCGTCCACCTGTCGGGGATGAAGAAAGAAGACTCAACATACAGAAACTCAGAAGGGAAAACACTCAGTTGAGAGAAGAGGTTAGTTTTTCCCATTAGTTGTCTTTCTTTCTTAATGGTATTTTAATTCCATTTTATTTCTAAACCAATAATTTTACAGTATGAAAGGATTGCCAATGAGATCACAACCAAGACGGGGAAACCAATCTCTCATTTGCTATCTCTGCCACCTGAATCTCTTGACCACTTGCTGAGTTTGCCAGCAGAGAACTTCCTTGGCCAACAAAGTGGAAATTCTTCTATTGGTCCTTGCATTGATCCCACAAACTCTCTTAATTTGGTAACAACTAACAAACCAATTGAGATTAGTGAAGATGATAAAATTATGATGGTTCAAAAGGCCGGCAATGATTTGAATGAATTGGCAGAACTATTACTAGCATTTGAGCCTCTTTGGGTCATGTCGCCAACTTATGGCGGATACGTTCTTCATTATGGAAATTATTATAAGAGCTTCCCCAAGTCTAGGCACTTGAAATGCAGGAACTCTCGAATAGAGTCATCGAGAGACTTTGCTGTTGTGTCAATCGCCGCATCAGACTTGGTTGAAATGTTTCTGGATACGGTAAGCTTTACGCAGATCTTTGCTTGTATCACAATATAAATTACATATGCTCCTCCCGTCTGAAAAGACTATCTTGTTGACTTTGCACGTATATTTAAGAAGATCATTAGTTAGATACATCTATTCAAACAAGTTCTCCTGAATTTCCCCTACTTATTATTGGAATTCTGCTGTTGTTAATCTGTTATTGAGTTACAAAGGTATTTAATCTAGCAATCTCGAGAGGCATAACATGAAACTAGAGTAACTAGGCATAGTGCTCATAACTTAGGCCAAATTACATTTATCCCCCCAAAGTATCCACCATATCCCACTTTGCACCCCAGTTTGAAAAGTGGGCCTGTTTGATACCTTAATTTCCAAATCTCCCACTTTACACCCCAGTATGAAAAGTGGGTTTGTTTGGTACCTTAATTTCCAAATTGTCCCACTTTACCCCTGACACTTTCCAAATTGTCCCATTTTACCCCTGGTCAAGTCATGTTGGAGAGCAAAGTGGGACAATTTCAAAATTAAAGTACCAAGCAGACCCACTTTTCAAACTGGGGCGCAAAGTGGGATTTGGTGAATATTTTAGTGGGGTAAATGTAATATGGCCTAATGATTGAAAGTCCCTTTTTATATTTGTATACTAAGTTTGCTGATAATTTTGTACAGAGGAAGTGGGCTGATCTTTTTCCAACAATTGTCATGGAGGCAAGGATCATTGAAACCCTCGACACCGGAAACCTTGGTGGCTCTTTGCATCTGGTAAACAACCTTTTAACTCAGCGTTATTGCATCATCTAAGGAATAAGTTGTTGAACGAGTTGACTAACTAAGATGACATTTCGTAGATGTATGAGAGAACTCATATTTTGTCATCGCTTGTGGCGCCTCGGGAGTTTGTCTTCCTTCGTTATTGCCAACAAATAGACACAGACACTTGGTTGATCGCGGATGCGTCATATGATTGCTCTAGAGAAATCCAAGATACGATGCCTACCCGTTCATGGATGTTCCCTTCTGGGCTAATGATTGGAAGCCTCCCTGATGGAAAGTCAATGGTGAGTTCTTTCAAATTTGAGACTTCAATTTGAGGGTTTTTTTTTATTGAAGTGGCATAAAGAACATGTATATATGTTTCTGTTTGAGTTGATCACTTCACCCCATGGAATTGTACAACCAAATTATTAGCACTCCTAGATTAGATGAAGTGCAAGCTCTGATTCCATTTTTGTACTGCAGGTTACTTGGGTTGATCACGTAGAAGTCGATGGGTCCCCAATTGATCCACTTTATAGGGATTTAGTGTCTAGTGCACATGGATTCGGAGCCAAGAGATGGCTCTCTACTCTTGAAAGGATGATCGAAAGATCCCTATATTCTTATAGTCCAGGAATTACAAGTTCTCCTGAACTCGAAAAAGGTACTCGTTCATGATCAAGGTTCTAAAAATCGCTAGGCGGATGCTAGGCGGCGGAGCTGGGCCTAGCGCCTAAGCGGGGACTAGTCGTAATTAGTCGGGATTAGTCGGGACCTAGGCGGGGCTTAGAACTAGGCGTTGGAGAGGGGCCTAGCGCCTAGGCGGGGCCTAGGCGCCCTTAGGCGGGGTCTTTTAGAACACTGTTCATGATTCAAACTAAATTGTTGCTCGCACATACCAGTTTCCCTTCTAAATTATAAGTAGTTTAGTCTTGACCATGAGGATATATATCAACAAGTAATTTTGGTTTTTTATAAGGTTATGGTGGAGGGCGAGCCTTGGCGCAACGGTTAAGTTGCTCCTTTGGTGACCATAAGGCCACGGGTTCGAACCTTGGCGAACAGCCTCTTGGCAATTGTCAGGGGAAGACTCTAGCAAATGGTTCCCTCTCCCAACCCCCGCTTGGCGGGGAGCGCTTGGCGCACCGGGGTTTGCCCTTTTTATAAGGTTATGGTGGGTTTCTAATTGTCTTTGTTTTACAGGGATGAGTACTGTTAAAGGTAGAAAAAACATTATTGCTCTTTCTCACCGGATGATCAGGGAGTTCTGTGCAATCTTAAGCATGCCTGAGAGATCAGATTTATCGGAATTTTCGAAGTACAAGGTTAGGATGTCTGTCCGTGGTAACAATGGACAAGGACAACCACAATGCATGATTGTTGCTGCATCCACCTCTATTTGGCTTCCACTTACATTTGAAAATGTATTTAATTTCCTGAGAGATCCATGCAGAAGACCTAAGGTATCGACCTTCAATTTAATAATTATGATCTTGTTGCTTCTTTAGCAAAGTACTATGACCAAATTTGTGTTGAACCTCAAGAATGCTTAGAAGTACTAACGATTCTAATTTTCTTTTTATGTTTCAAAAAGTGGGATTTGATGCTTAATCGAAGTCCAGTCAATGAGATTGCACATATGCTAACGGGAATTCATCCTGGAAACGGTATTTCAATTATCAAGGTAACTCCTATTTCATTAATGGATATATCACACTGATGACTACTCACAGAAGATGATATCCAATTAGATGTTAGCTTTATTCTATATTCTCCTTTTCATTGATTTATGCTTTATGATTTATGTAAACCAGCCTTGTATTTTCGAAGAGCAGAACAAGGTGCTGCTTCAAGAGAACAGCATTGACCCTTTAGGTGCCCTTGTAGTATTTGCCAGTGTAGAGACTGAGATCATCAAAGCAGTTATGAATGGTGGGGACTCGACCACAATACCAATACTACCCTGCGGATTCCTAATCTCGGGTGACAAGGGTCCAAATGGAGAAGGAAGTACTGGTGGTTCAACGAGCACAGGCGTAGGGAGCAGCAAGCCATTTGGTTCCCTGGTGACTTTGGCTTTCCAGTTAGAGATAAGGGGCAATGCAGAATTAATAGAGACTCAGAAGGCGGGTGCCAAAACCTTGAACAACCTTGTGCTCTTCATCATCAGAAAGTTAGAGGTGGCCTTTGGTTGCACCGAATTGGATTGACCGTATGGTTGTGATTACATCCAAGGACTAGTTTGTCATTTTTTTCTTTTTTTTTTAATTATTATTATCGGTCTTATAAGAATTTACTTGTCTTTTGCAAATTCAAAAGTTGCTATTTGTAGTATTCATTTTATTTATGTGATTAAAATTTTATTTATGTTTGTGTGTGTAGAGAGAGAGAGAGATGGAACAAAAGACTGTTGACTAGTTATTGCTTCTTCTTGAGCATCTTCAACAAAATTGTTTAGCTCCAACCGACTCTAAATCTTGCTCTAGGCACTATCCCATTTTTCTTTTTTTATTTCTTGCACCAAAATTGACGCAAGGGCTAGACCTGTACTATCCCCTTTTCCTTTTTTTATTTCCTTTTTGGAAATCTTTTTTAACTTTTTCTATACATACGACATAATTTCTCATATCCCGTTTTCCTGTTTTATTATTGATGATGATGCCAAAAAGTCGAATCAGCCCAAATCCATGTTGAACTTGGACTGTAAAGAGATAAGGTATAATCAGCCAAAAAGTCGAATCAGCCCAAAACACGTAAACTAAGCCGGGGTTTCACCGGCGAAGGCCCTCCGGCGTGAGAATAAGTTCACGATTTGTAGAGAGAGAAAACAATTTGACAGAGTTTCGGAGTCAAATAATTAACATACAAGAATATGAAAATAATGGCTTATATTTATAATGATGGATAGATAGAATTCATGTTGAACTTGGACTGTAAAGAGATAAGATATAATCCTAGAAAGATTATATCCGTTAGAGAGTCCTTATTTGACTTGAATTGATGTAGGAGGGTACAATCCTGATTGGATTATAATTGCTTAATCCTTGTTTGAATAGGATATCAATGACTGCTCTGCCGGAAAGCCGAGATGCATAAATTCTTTATCTCGTCATATGCAGATATGCCGAGATGTGAATATTCCTCTCCTCATCATTCATGGCCATCTAGGTTCATGATGAGCCGGGGAGGGAAGGAGAAATAAGTGACGCCCGTCATGACAACATCAAGGCCGAGGGAGGCACCTCGTCCTCAAGGGAGACTATCTCGGTCTACGAGGGAGGTCTCCTCGGCCCTTATAGTTGGGCCTCATTTATGTTTGCTTATAGGGCCTTGGTCGGTCTTGTTGATGCCGAGGTACGAAGACGAGGAAGCCCAAGTATTACCTCGTAACTTGATATTTGATGGATTATGTTTATGGCCCAATCCACTTGGGCCTGACCCGGACAAGCCCATGTTCTTATCTCGGTTTATACTGTTCAGTGGCCCCCAACTTTCTAGCTCGGGTTATGACGAGGAGAAAGTCATCTCGTCCTCGGCTTATGAGAGTACGAACAGGTTGTCACGTGTCAATGTCGCTTCATTATCCGCCGGTTATTCATTACAATGATGAGGCGTGGTCCACTAAGCTCTGACACACATCTTGGAAACCACCACCCCATTTAATGTTGGGGGCGCCATACCCGTTAACCCTCTTTTGATTTGGGTTTTACCCGCTTTTGGGGGTATATAAACAACGCCCTTATATCAATTTGTCTTTTTACCTTGGTTGAGTGTTTTGGGAGCGAACAAGAAATTTGAAAACCTCTTCGTGTTCTTGCTCAATCAAGTCGCCCAGAATCTCCAGCAACTTTCCGATTCACCATCCGATTTAGTTCATCTTCCCCAAATCAGGTAAATTTCTTCTCCCTTTATACTTTTCGTCTTTGATTTTGCAATTTGTTTCACGTCTTCTAGGGTTTTGGTTGGGTTTTGCTTTTCAAATCTGCTATTGTTGAACCCTTGGAGCTTTCTCATGATTTTCTTGAATATACGCTTTAATGTGCGATTTCTTGGGTTTTGTTCGAACTTGATTGTTAGACATCGCCATTGCTACCCCTTTTGAGGCTTTTCTTGAATTTTTTGCCTTGACAAAGTTCTTGAACTCTTCGTTTAGAAATGGCACGTTCTTGGGACCATACCCTTCGATTCCGTTACGGGTACCACAAGGGCAACCTGAGGGTTAACCGGAGAGAGAGAGGACCGTGGTTGCTGGTGAACTTGGCAGAGATAGGTGAAATGCTGACGAGGTATGGATGTACGAGGATGTACATCCAGTATCCGGACAAGACGAGGATAGACAGGGTCGACTCGTTGTCCCTCAGTATAGTGTTGTTTGAGAATAGAGCCGAGATGATTGAGCACATCAATTTGTTTTACCCGGCTTCGGATCAACTTGATCGTCTTCGTCAGAGTGGTAAGGCTCCCTCCTCGGCCTTATTGTAATGACGAGGAGAGGCATCCCTCTTCCCCATCTTAATATCAGCCTCGGATGATATAATTAATTTTTGCTCCTCGGCCTTTTGCAGATATGACGAGAAGAGGGGATGAGGCCTCCACGTCCACCAAGATCGTAGATGCCTTTGTTGACGACGAACAAGTCGAAGGAAAAGGTGGCAGAGGAAGGGGAAGCCGAGGTGGAGCTACTCGTCCCCGGACTAAACCAGTCAAGGCCGGGGACCCCATGTTGGAGGCCCTATACTCGAGATACGGGGTGGATAGGAACGAGTATAGGCTAACCTACGTCGGCCATCCCTCATTTGAGACCAAGGGAGAGAAAGATAGGTTCCACTATAATGATGGCCACGTCCATTTTTACTTCAAGCAATTTCAACAAGGACTTCGTCTCCCTTTGGATCCTTTCATTAATGAGTTTCTAGGAGACTTGACAGCTGTCCCGGCTATGCTGAGAGCCAACGGGACTAGGGTCCTTGTAAGTTTTATTGTTTTATGTCGTAGTCTAGGTTTCAAGCCTACCCAAGCTGCCTTCTACCATTTCTTCAACATCAGCTATACCAGAGATACCATGTTGATAGTTATAAGGAGTGACTCCAAAAAACCAAAGATCATCCTCCCTATGTCCAGCAAACTGTCAGGTTGGGAGAACCATGCTATTAGGGTGGAGAGCCGACAAGGCTGGGAGTTCCCCTCTCCCATTGATGAACCTTTGGTCCCTAGGAAAGTGGTCCGAGCTGAATGGACCTCGGCTTTGATTAATCGGCTTAATGACTTTGCCAAGGTAGGCTTGCTTGACTAGGCGGCATTGGAGGCCGATGACCGGTATTATGTTCAAGATGGGCTGATGCCGGGATCGAGGGACGGCGTGGTTCCTCTCGTTCCCGTTCATAGGGGAAGGAGGTTTAACGACTGGAAGGTCCATCCCGGTCTGGTCTTTCATGATGACAGTGCTCGTTGCAAACTTGAGCCCCTGGATCAATGCCTTAGAGATGAAGACGTCGTAGGATGTAATTACCCTTACCTCATTTCTTATATACTTGTTTAATTGATGCTTGTTTTATCTGTTGTCGTAACATAACCATCTCTTCCTCGTACTTGCAGATTTAACCCCTGAACAAGAAGCCGAGATGGCCTCTCTAGAAGACGTTGATCCCAAGGAGCTTATTAAGATGAAGAGGAGATTGGTCAAGACCTCGGTCCTCACTCAGAGGAAGAACAAGGCAACCACTTTTCAACTCATCTTATCTGCAAAGGGTGATGTCCCCTTGCCAGTCAAGCTAATAGGGGAGGCTGTCGAAGTCGAGGAGGAAGCCTCGGGAAGCCGAGATAATCAACCAACCACCGAGGGGCATAGCCCCCAAGTTGAAACTGCTGGGATTGAGATGGAAACGGACATCCCATCTGCCGAGGATACGGGTCTCGTCCAACGGCACTCGGGCCAAAAGAGGCCCCAACCTGGTTCCGCCGAGGGGCCCCCTGCGAAGAAGGCTGCTGCTGCTTCCTCATCTCGGTCCATCCCTCTTGACACAATCAAGTCATATCAAGATGACGAGGTGCTAGCCCGGCAACTCATCTCCCAACCAACTCCCCTCAGAGGCTTGAATGTGCTAGCCAGGGAAGGTGCCCATGTCAGGCTGGGCCGAGCTGTCATTCACAGGGCCATGGATGAGGAGCTTTTAGAGAGTTTGATAAAGGCCAAGCACACCAATGAACATATGATCACCCGGCAGGGCCTGTTGATGGCCAAGGTATTTTACCTCGTTGTTTCCTTCTCATACCGTGTCCTTGATATTTCGCTGATAATGTTGTTTCTTTGTCTATGAAGTGGGCTACCATGGTTGCTCATCAGTCCATCCACAATAAAGCCATGGATAAGCAGATTGCTGAGCTTAAGGACAGCATGAAAAGTGGAGAGACCGATATGGCTGCAGCCGCCGAGTTTCTAAAGGCCAAGGACACCGAGCTGGAGGCCGAGAAAGCGACTAAGGCCAAGGCTAAGGAAGAGAAGAAGCTTGACGAGGAGGCTAAGGGGAAAGCCAAGGAAGCCCTTCAACTCAAAGATGAAAAGATTGCTGAGCTAGAGAAGCTCAATGCCGAGGTTACCCAGAGAGCCGAGGGGGCTGAGGCTAAATGCCAGGAGCTGGAGGCCGTCGTTCCTTCCAAAGAAGAGGAGGTTGTTGCTCGTTTCAAGGGCAGCCAAGCCTTTAAAGATGTCGTGAATGACAAGACGGCCACCATGTTTCAAGACGGCTATCTCCATCTGGCACGTCGTCTAATGGCTGACCCCTCTCACGGCCTAGATTTGAACGCCATAGCTCGACTTATTTGCCAGGAAGCATATGATGAAGCAGCTCGGGCTCTTCACAATGTAGTTCCTTATTCTGAGTATAATTTGGGCATCATGGCCAGGATGGATGCTCGGAACGGTAAAGAAGCTTGGGTCCCTCCGTATGTTGATCCTGATAACCTCAATGCCTTAATCGAGATGATCAAGGACGAGGGCGAGATGGAGGCGGAGGCCGAGGTGGGTGCTGATGACGAGGCTCAAGCTAATGTTCAAACCGAGCAAGCCACCATCACTACAGATCTCGTATCTGAGCTAACTGCCAGTGCCGAGGATAGGGCTTTCTTTGGGGAGATCCCACAAAAGAAGAAGCCTTAGGAAGTTTTTCCTTTTTTCATTATGTAATAGAGTAGTACTTTGTAAATCTTTCCCTGAATATTAATGAAATGTCCTTTCCTTCCAATTCATGTCGTATTGATATTGTGAATTGTTTGAATGCTTGTCTGTGGGCTTTGCACAAGTACAAGTCTGCTTTTAGGGGGAAGCCGAGGATAGGTTCCTCGTTCTTCATCCTTGTATAAGACGAGGAGGCTGGCTCACTCAAGGGTTGTGGCAATTTTGTCTATTAAGTCATCAGGCCGAGGTGGGGTTTCTCGGTCTTGACTGTTTGTGTTTAACCTCAAGTCATTAGGCCGAGGGTGGTTCCTCGGTCTTGACTGTTGGGGTATTTTCTTCTTTTGCGTCTCCTTATGCCGAGGAAGATGACTCGTACACAGGTTTTAGATGTGGAATGCCATTAGTCGTTTTATGATGTGGTGTTTCCTTGTCTTGACATGAGGCAAATCATCAGGCCGAGGAGGGGTCCTCGGTCTTGACTGCTGGGTTTTTTCTTCTTTTTCATCGCCCTATGCCGAGGAAGTTGACTCGTGCATAGGTTTCAGATGGTCTTGCCTGTAGTCATTTGAGTCGAGGGGTTTCCTCGTCAAGACGTTAGTCTTCCTTCTTTTTCATCTCCTCACGCCGAGGAAGGTGACTCGTACGTAGGTTTTAGATGTTTGGCCATTTAGTCGTTTATGTCGTGGTAGGCTAGACGTTTGGCATGTTTTTCGAAGAGTCGGGGATAAGATCCTCGTCTTCCAGTGTTATGTCAGTAGTTGGTAGTTGCTAGGGCTGTTACACGAAACGAGCCAGCTCGAACTCGGCTTGTCGAGTTCGAGCGGGCTCGAGTTGAACTCGAGCTCGAACCGATTTTTAAGCTCATCATTTTTTCGAGCTCGGCTCGTGTTCGGCTCGTATGTTCGATGAGCTCTGTTCGAGATCGACTCGTTTGAGCTCGACTCGGGCTCGGCTCGTTAAAAGCTCGAATGAATTTTAGTATATATATATATATATATATATATATATATATATATATATATATATATATATATATATATATATATATATATATATAAGCTCGTTTAGGCTCGAGTTCGATTACAACTTGAATTAGGGCTCGATAAAGCTCGTTTGATTGCAGATTTTTTTCAAAAAATAAGTCGAAGCTCGAGCTCGGCTCGTTAATACTCGAATTCGAGCAGCTTGCGAAAAGCTCGCGAGCCAGCTTGCGAAAAGCTCGAAACTTGATTTGAGCCGAGCTCGAACAGGCATTCTGGGCTCGAGCTCGAGAAAAGCTCGAGCTCATTTAAAAGTTAACGAGCTCGAGCTCGAAACATCAAAAGCTCGGCTCGGCTCGGCTCGTGACAGCACTAGTAGTTGCTTTGCATGTTGAAGAAGTAACTTTCATAAACTAAAACTGATTACATCGAATTGCAATCCTACCATACTGAAAAGGTAAAAGACTAATAATTAAAACTAATTTATTACATAAAGTAAACTAACACTTAATGATAGTACTTTCGGAGATTGTCGGAATGCCACGGGTGCTTGAGCTCTTTCCCCTCCTTAGTCTTCAATTTGTATTTCCCTTCTCGAATGACTTGAGTTATGATATAGGGACCTTCCCAATTTGGGGAGAGCTTGTTTTGTTCTGCCTTCCGACCAGTTGCTTCAATCTTTCTAAGTACCCAGTCGCCAACTTGGAATACTCTTCTGTTGACCCTCTTGTCATGGTACGGCTTGGTCCTTTGCTTGTAATTCACCATCCTCATTTGTGCGGCTAGTCATTTCTCATCTATCAGGTCTAGGTTTAGGAGCCTATTAACCTTGTTGACTTGCTCATCATAATGGGAATTTCTCACAGTAGGGATAGCCATCTCAGCTGGTGTCAGAGCCTCAGAACCGAAGGTTAATGCGAATGGGGTTTCCCCGATTGGCCCCCGGGTGGTTGTACGAACAGCCCATAAGGCTAGGGGAAGTTCGTCCAACCATCTGCCCTCACGTCCTTCAAGGTTCTTAGTAAGGGCTGTTAGGACCAATTTGTTAGCATCCTTCGCTTGTCCGTTGCCTTGAGGTCTACTTACTGATGACTTGGCATGACGAACTCTTACTCTGTTCAACTCTGTTGTAAATGCCGTATAGAATTGGAGTCCATGATCTGAAATAATTGTGTGTGGGAGCCCAAAACGACACCAGATGTGGTCATGGACAAAGTTGATTGCATTCTCTTCCGTTATCTTGGCCAATGCTTTTGCTTCTATCCATTTGGAAAAGTAGTCGACTGCTACTATCACATACTTGCAATTGCCTCGGGCGGGAGGGAAGGGTCTGATGATATCGATCCCCCACATATCAAATGACCATGTAGGTATTGCAAGTGTTTGCTCAACCGCTGGGAGTCTAGGAATGTCGGAGAATCTCAGGCACTTGTCACATTTTCTAACGTAGGCTTGCGAGTCCTCCCTCAAGTTTTGCCAATAATAACCTAGCGAGATGATCTTGTCAGCTAAGGTTCTGGCCCCCGGGTGTCCGCCGCAAACGCCTTCATGCACTTCAGCCAAGAGATTCTCAATTTCCTTGGGATAGACACACCTCAGCAGGGGCTTAGTAAAAGATCTTCGATAGAGGACTCCGTTCATCACAACGAACCTTGGTAACCTCTTCTTGATAAGTTTAGCTTCTGTTTCATCTTCTGGGAGTTGGCTCTTCTCGATGTAGTCTATGTAGTCATCGATCCAGCATCTCTCCTCTCCATCTAGGAGCATGACTTGTAGTCTTTCGTACGCGGGTTCTTCAGCAAAAACTACGTATGGATTGGAGTTAGACTCAGACACATCCATAGTCGCTAGTTTAGATAGAACGTCCGCGATTTGGTTATCTTCCCTGCCTATTTGCTTGATCTCGAAGAACTCCATCTTCTTTGTCATGTCTTGGATCAGGTCTCTATATTTGGTAAGTACGGGGTTTTGGGTGTTATACTTTCCCTTTATTTGTTTGACAATAAGTTGGGAGTCACAGAATGCCGCTACTTTAGTTGCTCCATAAAAGGAAGCCAACTCGATACCAAATATCAGAGCCTCATATTCAGCTTGGTTGTTGGAGGCAGGGAACTTGAATCGGATGATGTGTTGCATGGGGTACTCTCCTTCCGGACTTGCTAGTACAACTCCAGCTCCGCTTCTCTCCTTCGTAGCTGATCCATTTGTGTATAAGACCCAATAGTTGGACGGGAGTTTAATGGGAAACTCTTCCTCCTCCGTTGTGTTTTGCTTATGGGAGGTGGGGACATGTTCACCCATGAAGGCAATCTCAACCATGAAGTCAACCAGAGGCTGTGCCAGGAGGGTCCTCTTTGGTTGGTACGTGATATCAAACTCAGTAAGAGCGATAGACCAATTTAGGAGACGTCCGGAGCCATCCAAATTATACAGAATTTTCTTCAATGGTTCATTGGTATACACGTTGATGGAATGTGCAGAAAAGTAGGCACGTAGTTTTCTTGATGCAATAACCAGTGCGTACGCTATCTTTTCCACATTGAAATATCTGCTCTCCACGCCTGACAATGCCTTAGAGACATAGTAGACTGGTTTATGTGTTCCTTCGTCACTTCGTACAAGGACAGCTAAGACTTCTTGATCTGTGGCGGCTAGGAAGACATACAACATCTCACCAGTAATCTGACTGCTAAGCAAGGGAGAGGAACCCAAGTACTCCTTCAACCGAAGGAATGCTTCGGAGCTTTCGGGAGTCCATGAGAAGCCCTTGGTACCCTTCAATACCTTGAAGAACGGCAGTGATTTTTCGATGGATTAGGCGATGAATCTTCCAAGTGCCGCTATTCTTCCATTCAATCTCTGAACCTCCTTGATGTTAGTAGGTTCCTTCATGTCAATTAAGGCCTTGATCTTCTCAGGGTTCCCCTCGATCTCCCTTTTTGATACCATGAAGCCTAGGAATTTTTCAGCCGTCACCCCAAACACACATTTACTTGGGTTTAGCTTCATGTTGTTGGCTCGTAGATTGTTTATTGTTTCCTCTAGGTCAGGGGCGTGACTGCCCTCCTTGGTTTTTATGACCATATCATCAATGTAGGCCTCCATGTTGCGACCTATTTGTGCTCCAAATACCTCATTCACCATGGGTTGGTAGGTAGCACCGGAATTCTTAAGCCTAAATGTCATCATGACATAAAAATAGTTTCCCCCAGATGTTTGGAAGGCCGTCTTCTCAATGTCCTCTTCCGCCATTTTGATTTGGTGATAGCCTGAATATGTATCTAGAAAACTGAGAGTTCGGTGTCCAGCTATGGAGTCAACCAACTTATCAATTATGGGGAGAGGATAACTGTCCTTAGGGCAGGCCTTGTTAAGATCGGTGAAGTCTATACACATTCGCCACTTCCCATTTTGTTTTTTTACCATTACCACGTTGGCCAACCAAACGGGGTATTTCACTTCTCGAATGATTCCGGCGCTAAGCAACTTTTGCACCTCTTCCTTGATAGCTTCCTCCTTGTCCCTTGCAAAAATCCTCCTTGTCCGTGAGATGGTTTTTGCCAATGGATCAACTTCTAGGCGGTGGAGGGCTACTTCTTCATTGATCCCCCTCATGTCTTCAACTCTCCAAGCAAAGATGTCAAGACTGTTTTTCAAGAGGGAGATGATTTCTTCCTTCTCTTCCGGGGATAGCTATCCCCCGAGTTTGATTGTTTGCTCGGGGTAGTCAGGGTTGATGACTACCTCTTCTAGCTCATCCACAGGCTCCATTTCTGGACCGTCCCGAAATTCTAGAGACTCGATGATGATTTCTCTAAGTCTTCTACCCTCGTTGTCATTCACGTCGAGGCCTTCCTCTTGCATCAGTTCGTCAACGTCGGGCATATCAACTATCCTCAAGTCAGAGTTGGCCCCCGAGTTCTGGCCGCTGACGAGAACATGATCTGTCTCCGGGACGGGCGGAACTATGCCTTGTCACCATAGCTTTCTAGGACCAGAGGTTCCTCTTCCAGTATTTCATGGATATAGCTCATCCTAGAGCTAGTATGGGTAGTTTTCAGGGACTTAGATATTTTGATGTTATCTTCCGGAGTATCTATCTCCACGCTTTTGGATGCTTTCCGGCTCTTCACGACATAGTCCAAGAAGTCCTTGGCGGTCGCTCTCACGCATCCAATTCCAGCACGAGTAGGGAATTCAACTCGTTGGTGAGGAAGGGAGGCGACCAACCCAAGTTTTGCTTGACTTGGAATGCCAAGGATTGCATGATAGTCACTTGTCAGATCCATGACTACGAAAGTGACTATAGCCTTGGATCGGAAGGGATATTCGCCGACTTCTAGCTCCAGGTCAACAGTTCCCTTAGCACCGACTTTATGGTTGCTGAAACCTTATAGCCTTCCATGATAAGGCTTCAGGATGGTGTCTTTCAAACCCATAAATTGGAAGCAGAGTAGTACAAGATATCATGAGAGGCCCCCGTGTCGATGAGAAGTCTCTCGGATTCAACGTTGTCAATTCGACCCTTTATCACCAAGGTTTGCTCACGAGCGGCACGGCTCCCCGCCAATTCATTGGGAGAGAAACTTATGACCTCTTCCACCTTATGAACCCAAGCAGGAACGTGGTACACCTTGCTCAGCTCATGAATCTGGTCCCTTAGCTTTCTGGTAGAGACCACCTCTTCTCGAATCACATGCAATTTGGCCCTAGGAGGCCTCTGTTCCCCATCCTCGCTTTTGGCATAATCTTCACTTTCGTCCTCCTTCCTCTTCCGCTTGCCATCTTTCTTCATGACATAGCGGTCAAGTTTTCCCTCGTCGACCCACCTTTGGATCATTCGCTTGAGGGCGATGTACCTTTCAGTGTTGTGACCATGGTCTTTGTGGAAATCACAGAATTTGGAAGTATCACGAGGGAACTTTGGTTTGTTGCTCAGCGGACGAGGTGGTGGAAGGTTCACAAGTTGCATGATCTCCGTGATGGGCTTGGTAAGAGGGGTAAAAATTTTAGGCTTTTCAGAACCCCTCGTTCTATTCTTCCCCTTGGATCCATTACCATTCTCATTTCCATTGGAAGCATGGCAAGTGCCAGCTGCTTCTGGTTTCGTCTTGTCTGACCTCTTCTTGCTTTTGTCTTCTGCCATGGCAATAGCATACGCCACATTGTATAAGTCTGCTTTGGACTTTGGATCTCAAGCGGAAAGTTCATAAATAAGTGGTCCGGATCTCAATCCGGAATTGAAACAAATAATTACCTCCCTGTCTGTGAGGCTTTCTTCCACTTGCTCTGCTATGGTTCGGAATCGGTTATAATAGCTTAAAGTGGTCTCATTCTTCCCTTGCTCAATGTTGGCAATGTCTGTTAATCTCTTCTTCCTCCTTCCAGCCATCGCAAGGTGGTCTAGGAACATCCTCCTCATGCCTCTCCAGCTATCGATGCAACCCTTTTTTAGCTCACGGAACCAGGTCAAGGTTGTTCCGGAGAAGGTGCTCGCGAAAGCTTTACATAGCATGTCATCGGCCTTTGTGAGGAGGTTCATAGTTGACTTGAAACTTTGCACATGGTCCTTCGCGTCTGTGGTTCCGTTATATTTTTCAAAGTTCGGGACCTTAAAAAGGGGATTAGGTGGTACATCTGTTATTCTCTGAGAGAAGGGACGAGTGGACCAGTTGTCATCACCGTCTTCGTCAACCTTCTTTCCCATCTCCATGTCGTCAATTCTCTTTTTCAAGAGTTGCCATTCTTTAGCCTCCACTCCCTTTTCAGTGTTGGAGTAAGTACTTTGGTGGGAACTCCGGTGGGAACTACGATGGGAGCTACGATGGGACCTATCTCCAGGGTGACCATTCACCATACTGTTTTCCTCGTCATATCGACGGTTTTCTCCACGTCTAGAGGTTGCCTTATCTTTCCTCGGTTTTGCCTCATAGCCACCAAGGACCATTCTGTATGGTTCGGGAGTCCTCGGCCATGTAAAGTGACGAGGACGGGGTGAATCATGCCGAGGTCTAGGAGAATCACGCCGAGGTCTAGGAGAATCACGACGATGATGGTTATGATGAGGTATCAAGCCGAGACGAGGAGGGGATAAACGTTTAGATAGATTGAGCCTCGTTCGTAGGTCTCTCTAGTCTACCTCCTAGTCCTTAGAATTTAAGTGGCTTCTCAGGTCTACCACCTCCTTCTCGTTTCCATGATTATTAGGACGAGGACGAGGAGCATCTCGGAGGTTCTGCTTAGGTGGTACAGCAGGCTCACGGAGAGGAGGATCTCGGCCACGAGGAGGACTCATCTGGCTATCTCGTCTCTCACCCTGAGTGTCCCTTCCACGAGAATTGCCCCCTGACCTCGAAGGCCTAATGAACTCAGCCATTGAGTTGTCTGATCCAATTGCAGTAGAGCAGCTTGAGTCTCGTAAATTTTCAGCAACGTCTCCATCTATTTGTGCAACAAGGTACGTCAGTCGTCAGGCTGGGTATTCTCAGCTTGTCCGACGTCGGTGTTCCTCGTCGACTTCTTGCTAGTTTGTTTCCCTCTTGGACGATTATGACGAGGAGGGGGAAGGTTTTCACCGCTCCTCGACAGTCAGTCCTATGGAAACAGAGAGTCATCTTGGGAGGTGGTCCTTCAAGCTGAGGTAGAGGTGGAAGTACCTCGGTGTTTGGAGGAATCCCGTTCACTTGGGTTTGCTCCTCGTTAGTAACACTTGAGAACTGACCGTCTTCCATTGGAATTCAAGAATTGCAGTTCAACGAAATTTTCAATTGCCCAGAATTGCAAACGGATGAAACAACAATTTTCCGGCCAAAATCACAATATTTCGGCCAAACGTAAGGCAGGTTTAACTTGCCACAAACAAATTTCAATTGCAATTGCTAAAACACCAAATTTTCGGCCAAAACAAATTTTCCATGCGAATATTTGCAAATTCCGGAGAAGATCAAAATAGGGCAAAAACTGAACAGCGTTTTTCGGCCAAAATTAAGAATTATTCGGCGGAAAAAGGGCTTCAAGCCAGCGATTTTTCCAGGCCAAATAAAGGGCGTTTGAATTGATTCCCGACAATGGAACCAAACTGATGATGCCAAAAAGTCGAATCAGCCCAAATCCAAGCGATCGGTTGTACTCCGACGATTGCTTAGCCTGAAAATAAGACAAAACACGTAAACTAAGCCGGAGCTTCACTGGCGAAGGCCCTTCGACGTGAGAATAAGTTCACGGTTTGTAGAGAGAGAAAACAATTTGACAGAGTTTCAGAGTCAAAGAATTAACGTACCAGAATATGGAAATAATGGCTTGTATTTATAATGATGGATTGATAGAATCCATGTTGAACTTGGACTGTAAAGAGATAAGGTTTAATCCTAGGAAGTTATATCTGTTAGAGAGTCCTTATTTGACTTGAATTGATGTAGGAGGGTACAATCCTGATTGGATTATAACTGCTTAATCCTTGTTTGAATAGGATATCAATGACTGCTCTGCCGAAAAGCCGAGATGCATAAATTATTTATCTCGTCATATGCAGATATGCCGAGATGCGAATATTCCTCCCCTCGTCATTCATGGCTATCTAGGTCCATGATGAGCCGGGGAGGGAAGGAGAAATAAGTGACGCCCATCATGACAACATCAAGGCCGAGGGAGGCACCTCGTCCTCAAGGGAGACGATCTCGGCCTACGAGGGAGGTCTCCTAGGCATTTATAGTTGGGCCTCATTTATGTTTGCTTGTAGGGCCTTGGTCGGCCTTGTTGATGCCGAGGTACGAAGACGAGGAAGCCCAAGTATTACCTCGTAACTTGATATTTGATGGATTATGTTTATGGCTCAATCCACTTGGGCCTGACCCGGACAAGTTCATATTCGTATCTCGGTTTATACTGTTCAATTATCTTTTTGAAAATCCTTTTTTAAATATATATGACAAGATTTTAACTTATAAGGGCTCGTCTGTTACACAGCTTTAAAAATGGAATAGTTTTTAAAATGGAGCTTTCTTAAACAGATCATTTTTTGGTTAATATTTAGAAGTGATATTGGAAGTTTAGTGAAATTGCCATCATTTATGTCAAGAAAAAATACACTGATTCCCCCCCCCTACCCTTTTAGTTGGAAAAAAGGTGCCTTCGCCACTGTGTATGTTAATAAATGATTGCGTGTCAATAATTTTCAGTTACTATGATACTGTCATGATCGTGCGTTTTATAGATAAGTTTAGATTACTTACAATATTGGCATCAAATGTTTTAAAAACTTGTTTTTCCTTTAACATTAACAATTTGGCCAATTTAAATAATTATTTTTGATTATTAAGACAATTAATTTTTTATATATTGTCTGTTAGAATTTAATCTTTATATTTTCTTTTTGAGTTATTGTTAAAGTTCACTAAAAGTTTTAAGATTTAAGATTTAAGATGATCATCAAAAATACTTCCTTGTGTCCGTAGTAAATGTTATTTCTTTCTTTTGAGTGTTTCATAATAGATGTCAATACCCAAAATAGTTCTCGCTTTAGCAATTTTCACAAATTTTAATGAAAATTAATTATTACTACAATTTATAGAACAAAATAGCAAATATGTCCTTATTAATTGTCTATCTCACTTAATCCTTCCATCCCACCCGAAAAGAAACAGATTTCGTTTTACACGAAAATTAAGGAGAGCGTATAGTGAATTATTATTCTCATGTATTTAACGTTTTAGATATCAAATTGATGTTTATTTATAAGGGTTTAATTTACAAAGAAATGCAACTACAATAAAAAAATAAAAATAAAATAAAATAAAATAATTACTCCCACCGTCCCACTTCAAGTGAGACATGGTATAATGCACGCTTCTTAAGAAAAATGAATAAATAATTGAAAGTGGGCAGAAAATTAGAGGAGAGAGAATGTAAAAGTTAAAAACATTTAATAGGAGAGAGAATGAGTGGGAGAAATAGTAAGTTAATGAATTATTTTTTTGTAAATATATTAAAATTATAAGTTATAATGAATGATTTTTTTGTAAATATATAAACATTATGAGAGTATAAATGTCCAAAACACTGTTTACATATTTCCGTTATGGAATGACTCACTTGAAGTGGGACGGACCAAAAAGAAAAGTGGAAAGGAGCGAGTATTTGTAATGTGGACGAATAAAAAACTAATTTATATCATTAATTTATAAAATAAAATAACTAATTTTTTATTTTTTATGAATATGTCATGAGCAAAAAATTTGGCCCATCACTACAAAATATCAGTTTTGTGAGCGAAAATTCGTTCAGACACCAATAATTGTTATTTTTGAACTTTTCACAAGTTTTAAGATTTTAAGAAGGCCAACGGACCCTAGGGCCCCTGAGCCCAGATTAAAGCCCATTTTAAGAAATGGCTTTTTATTAATTCCCCATACACCCCTCGCTGTCAAAAGACCACAATGCCCTTAAAAAAAAGAACTCGTTCCTTCCTATTTCGCCACGTATAGAACTTCCGATGATGCCACGTGCCTCGTAAACCCTCATTTTCAACAACGTCGCAAAACCCTAGTCATTTTCAAAAATCATTTTCTCTCTCTAAATCCAGACGAAACCCAGGCGATATTCCGGCGATTTCCGTTGAAGCTGAAGAGATTTCTAGTGAACTCAGGCGAAAAGTCCGTTGAAGTGAAGAACGAAGTGAATTTAAACTCATAAAAGGTAAATTTCACAAAAAAACATCGATTATACTGAATTTTTACTTTATTTCGTTGTTTTTTATACGTTTTTTCTTCATTTATGTTTTAAACAGTATTTATTTGAAATATTATACAGAGAAAAATCATTTTTATACGTTTTTTTTTAAAATAAATGTTGTATATAAGACTTTTTTTTTAAAATAAATGTTGAAGCTGAAGAGATTGCTAGTTATATGACTTTTATACATGACTTTTCCATATAAGACTTTATAAAAGACTTTTCCATATAAGACTTTATAAATGTTGTATATAAAGACTTATTTTAAAAAGTCTTATATGCAACATATAAGACTTTATAAAAGTCTTATATATAAAAAGTCTTATATGCAACATATATAACATATAAGACTTTTAAAAAGTCTTATATGTTGTATATAAGACTTTTTTAGGTCCAATGTGCATGTAAAAAGACTTTTTAAGTTATTATATGTTAGTTAAAAGACTTTTTAAAAGTCTTATATGTTGCATATAGGTCCAATGTGCATGTAAAAGGTCTTATATGTTATATAAAAGACTTTTAAAAAGTCTTTTAACTAACATATAAGACTTTTAAAAAGTCTTATAAGTTGTATATAAGACTTTTTTAGGTCCAATGTGCATGTAAAAAGACATTTTAAGTTATTATATGTTAGTTAAAAGACTTTTTTTAAAAGTCTTTTATGTTGCATATAGGTCAAATGTGCATGTAAAAAGTCTTATACGTTGCATATAAGACTTTTTAAAAGTCTTTTAACTAACATATAAGACTTTTTAAAGATTTGGAGATCTTTGTAAATGTTTTTTACTTTGGTGTTTGGATGGTATTCCATGTTCATAATTAATATGATTAATGTGATTAATCTAGGACATTTGTGAAGTATTACTTGGTATATGGGCTGGACACCAAAACCTTCCCCACAGGCACTTCGATGGAAGTGTGGGATAACCTTGGAGCACGTGGCCGCGTACTAGTAATTACTGACCAAATGTGATTTGTGTTGTATCATTCCATGTTCAACCTTGCCATGTTAATTGATAAACATTTGAAAAGTCTTATATGTTAGTTAAAAGACTTTTAAAAAGTCTTTTAACTAACATATAAGACTTTTTAAAGATCTTATAAGACTCTTTAAAATTGTCTTATATCTAAGTCTTATTATATGTTAGTTAAAAGACTTTTTAAAAGTCTTATATATAACATATAAGACTTTTTACATATAAGACTTTTTAAAAGTCTTATATTCTGGTTATAAGACTTTTTATGTATATAATAAGACTTTTATAAAGTCTTATATATTAGTTATAAGTCTTATAAAAAAGTCTTATAAGTAACATATAAGACTTTTTAAAAGTCTTTTAACTAACATATAAGACTTTTTAAAGATTTGGAGATGCTGTAAATGTTTTTTACTTTGGTGTTTGGATGGTATTCCATGTTCATAATTAATATGATTAATGTGATTAATCTAGGACATTTGTGAAGTATTACTTGGTATATGGGCTGGACACCAAAACCTTCCCCACAGGCACTTCGATGGAAGTGTGGGATAACCTTGGAGCACGTGGCCGCGTACTAGTAATTACTGACCAAATGTGATTTGTGTTGTATCATTCCATGTTCAACCTTGCCATGTTAATTGATAAACATTTGAAAAGTCTTATATGTTAGTTAAAAGACTTTTAAAAAGTCTTTTAACTAACATATAAGACTTTTTAAAGATCTTATAAGACTCTTTAAAATTGTCTTATATCTAAGTCTTATTATATGTTAGTTAAAAGACTTTTTAAAAGTCTTATATATAACATATAAGACTTTTTACATATAAGACTTTTTAAAAGTCTTATATTCTGGTTATAAGACTTTTTATGTATATAATAAGACTTTTTATAAAGTCTTATATATTAGTTATAAGTCTTATAAAAAAGTCTTATAAGTAACATATAAGACTTTTTAAAAGGTCTTATAACTAACATATAAGACTTTTAAAATTTTGTATTATATATAAAAAGTCTTATATGTTGCATATAGGTCCAATATGTGCTTGTAAAAAGTCTTATATGTTAGTTATAAGACTTTTTAAAAGTCTTATAACTAAGTCTTATATGTTAGTTATAAGACTTTTTAAAAGTCTTATAACTAAGTCTTATATGTAAAAAGTCTTATATGTTAGTTATAAGACTTTTTAAAAGTCTTATAACTAAGTCTTATAACTAACATATAAGACTTTTACTATATTCAGTCATTAATAATATATATCATATTGTATTTTTTACTTGTAGATGGGAAAAAAACAAAGTATGAAGTATAAACCATTTGGTAAAAAGTCTAAAAATCCATCAGGATCGTCTGTATCATCCGAAAGAACACCAACTGCTTCACCTCCTGCTTGTGTGCACAGTTCTCCTGCTTCTGCTGAAACACCAACTGCTCGCGTGCACATTTCTCCAAAGACTAAGGTTATTGTACATTCCCCTGTAACTAGATCAAAGACTAAGGAGGATATTGCAGTATCCCCTCAAAAACACGTACAGAAATCTGTAACAAGATCAAAAGGTAAGAGAATTTGAACCTATTTGAAATTCTAAAACCAAAAGCTAAATCACCGAAGACCAAGAAGAAATCATCACCATTTGTTGTTAAACAAAAACTCCCCAAAGAAAGGGATTTCAAAGGCTTCAACAACAACAAAACATTTATCATGGATCCCAAATTACAGGTCCAATGTGCATGCGATTTGGTCAATTATGAAGGAGACACCTCTAAAGGAATCCCATTTTCTGAAGTTGAAAATAACACCATTCTACCACTTTTTCCATGCCATTTTTTCAAACATGGATTTTACATATCGGAAGATGGATTCAACCATTGAGGAGATAATCAAGTGTTATGATTCAAATGTGCAGAAATTCAAACTTGGGGAGGTTTTTGTTGATATTACACCTAGAGATATAACAACAATTTTTGGAGTGGTTGGTGGGAAAGAAGAAATGAATTTGAAGAAGTTACGGTTAGATTTTCTTTCTTTTGAATTGGTGAAGAGGCAATTTCCTAACTGTCCAAGTGTGGTCAATATGAAGTTAGTGAAAGAAACATTTAGAAGAATTGTGTTGAGTGATGAAGAGGATGATATTGAGGATGTTGTGAAATTGCTTATTTTAATAGCAATGGGATCATTGTTTTTTTCATCAAAGGGAGAACATATATCGTCAGCTTTTTTTTATTATGTTGATGATTTGAAGAAGATGAAGACTTATGATTGGTCAAAAGCTATTGTTGAAAATCTGAAGCAATCGTTGAATGAAAAACATTCAACACCACTTCTTGTGACAGGCTGTGTATCACTTTTACCTGTAAGTAAAAAGTCTTTGTTTATTTAATGTTTTTTTTATTAAATATATGTATATATGTATAATTATACAGTTTTTAATGTTCTTTTAGCATTGGTTTAATGAGCACACAACAATCTTCAAACCAACAAGGAGCTTGCTGCCAAGGTTCATGAAATGGGACATCTCGAAAAAAATAAAAGGTTTCAGTCAACTGATTGCAAAATTAGGAAAAGATGAGGTATGGACCTTTTATTAATATTAATGTTCATATCTAAGTCTCATAGTTTAGTATTTATATTGTGTATAATGTCTTATATGTTTCTAAAAAACCTCTCTTATGAATATTAGGTTACTGTTGAAGATCTTGTGTTAACATCTGAGGAAGTGATTATGTTGAAAAATGCTGATCTTGAAGGAAAAGATGTGGAGGCAGTAACAATGATGGTATTGTTGGCTTGGAAAATATCAGTTCAGGTAACATGATAAATGACTTCAAAAGTACTGATCACAGCATATTCACACCTACCACGCTGAGACATAATGTTGGTGAATCAGTTGAGGAAATCATAGGTGATGTTGTAAAGAGTGTGGATGAGGAACTATTGAAGGAAAAGGAAGATTTGTTGAAGGAGATAGAAAAGTTGAATTCTGTTTTTGAAGAAGAAGTCAGAAAGAATGCTGAGTTGTTAGATTTGAAAATTGAAAATGAAAAGTTGAATGCCAAAGTTGAAGAAGAAATAAAAAAGAATGTTGAGCTGTGAATTGAAAAAGGAAAAAGAAATTTTGATCAAAGAAAGGGATGACTTGCTTGTTAGATTACTTGATTTTGAAAAAAAAAAGATCAAGATATTGAAGAAGAAATTGAAAAGGGTCAGCTTTTGTTTGCATCAGAGGTGGAAATTCAAAAGATGAAAGTTACACATGATGATAAAATTTCAATGTTTGAAAAAACTGTTGAAGATTTGAGAAGTGAGATTGGAAGGGATGACTTGCTTGAAGAGGAAATTGTTGAAAAGGGTCAACTTTTGTTTGCATCAGAGGTGGAGAGTGAGAATCAACTGAAGATGGCTGAAGAACAAATCAAAGCAAAGGACGAGGAAATTCAAAAGATGAAAGTTGCACATGATGATACAATTTCAATATTTGAAAAAACTATTGCAGATTTGAGAATTGAGATTGAAAGGCTTACTAATAATGAAAAAGATCATGAAGAGACTCTTTTGCAACTGCTTGGCTTGCTTTGAAAAGGAACAAGAGTACAAGAAAAATTAAATGAGGAGAGGGTGTAGTGGAGAAAGAAAAAGAGAAGCAGAATGAGGAAAAAGAAAAAGAAGATCAAATGAAAGAGAGAAGGGGAAAGGGAAAGCAGTTTAAAATAGGATCTGTGGAAAGGGGTGTAAAGGAAAGGGTTGGTAAGAGGAAAGTATCAAAAGAAGATTCGGATTTTGTCTACCCAAAAAAGAAGACAAAAAAAACAGAAGAAAAATCGAAGGAGAAGATTATTCAGAAAGTAAATATTGATGATGAAAAAGTTGTTGACATGGATTCGATGTACCGCCTTCATTTCTAGCAAAACAAACTGAAACAACAAAGGGAATTGATCAAAAAAGCAAGGCTTTGTATAAGGATTTGTGTGGTCGTCTCAAAAAGTAGTAAGTAACATTTCCTTTATAATTATAATAAATATTTAATTTTTTTTTAAATTTCTCATATATGTTTTTTTTTCCAGTGATTCCATATGGCAAAATGAAGCAAATCATGTTTGCATGAATGATCTTTGGGAACTGGCACATGATAAAATGACAGATTCTACTGTATGTTAATTTTTTTGTTTAATTATATAGTTTCTTAAATAAACATTTATATGCTTTATATCAAAATATTTTTTAATGAGATTACATTTGTGGATTGATAGGTATTGGATGCATATCTTTCAATTTTGAAAGAAAGACATGACAGTTGCCCTCCAACTTCAGGAAGCCAGAAATTAATGGTTGGTTACTTAACAAGTTTTTCAATGGTAAGTGTTATTGACTCTAAATTATTTACTAACTTCTTTTTGTTAGACTTTATTAACATTTATAATTTATTCCTATCCGAGTTTTTGAGACAGAAAACGGTGATGATATTTCACGAGTTATTGACAAGGTTCTATTGAAATTGGCAAAAGAAAGAAGCCAAATACATTTTGATGCCGGTACACACGGCTGACAAATGAGCATACGAATGCGAGCAGGTTGATCATTGGACATTGCTTGTCTTGGATACTGGCAAGGGGAGTATTCATTTTACAATTCAATGCATCCAAGAACAGGCAAGACAGTTATATCATTAATGGCGGAAAAATGGTATGTTCTTAACAAAGTGATTATTGTATTGTATTTTCTTTTCAATTTCTATTTGTCGATTATTGTATTTTCTTTTCTTGATTCGGTTTGATTATGCAAAACGTGTATTGTGCTGGTAAGGATAAAGATTTACTGAAAAAGAAATTGAGAAGCCTAAATTCAACAAGGTGAAGTGGACCCCACGGCAAAGTTATGGAACCCTTGATTGTGGTATTCATGTGTTGATGGCTGCCAAAGACATTTTCGAGAAAGGGGTAGTTAGCAAAAGTTATGATGGTGGTCTTTGCTTCTAAATACGGGGCAAAAATGTTTCCACGACTTCTTGAACCACAAAAACACCGTTTATCGTAGTTAGATTGGTTGTTCAAAACATTAGCTTATGGTTATGTTCAAATAGTAGTATATGTTTATATTCGAACAGTAGGATGGTTGTTGAACATTAGGATATGGTTATGTGTTTCCCTTACTATTTTTAGTTTATGATGCAGTATATAAGAATTAGCAGGTGTTCTATATAACTATGTTTTCATTAAATGTGTTCTAAAAAGTCTTATAAGTAACATATAAGACTTATTAAAAGATGAAAATGATAAAACCCAATTGCATTGTGTTTGTAACAGGTCTCATGTATAAGGTATAAGACTTATTAAAAGATGAAAATGAAAAAAACCCAATTGCATTGTGTTTGTAACAGGTCTTATATGTAACGTATAAGACTTTCAAAAAATCACATTCACCCACAAATCCTTAACTGTATTTGAAAAAAAATCTTATAAGTAACATATAAGACTTATTAAAAGATTAAAATGAAAAAAACCCAATTGCAATGTGTTTGTAACCGGTCTTATATATAAGGTATAAGACTTTCAAAAAAATCACATTAAGCCACAAATCCTTAACAAAACCTTCATAAAAAAAAACCTTGTATATAAATCTAAATAATAATAATCCAATAAAAATTCATTCAAACCCCCAAGTAAAATCAACTAATTGAATGTTTGAAATGAAGAACAATGTCTAATTAAAACCCTATAGTTCTAACTGCAAAGGTTCTTTGCATGTCCTTTTATTATGATATCCTAATTTCCCACAACGAGAGCATGTCATCTTCCTTTTTTTTGCAACCTCTCCTCTAGAAGGAAACCAGGAGTCTTTCTTGGCTGCACGGAGGACGTTTAGTAGCCGGGAGGAAGTATGACAACTTCTTTAGCAACCACACGTTTACCAAATGAAGGAACGGGAGGAATAGAAAGAGCATAACACTGCTTGTAGTGACTTGTGTAGAAATAAGGCTCAATAAATGGTAAGGCACCTTCTCTTGTCCTTGACAAAGCGCAATGGCATGAATGCATGGAAAACCTTCATGCTTTGCCAGCTTCCCAGCATGTGCATTTGGACCGCTGAATATCAAGCCCGACATAGATGGTTCAGAGTGAACTTCAAACAAATGTTCATTTGAAGGAGTGATAGTCCATGACTTGCCATACTCAAACCTTCCTTTGTATTTCTTCTCCTTGATGGACACAATTTTGTATTCCAACTCGCAGATTCTTGTCTGCGCTTGAACATTCTCTCCATCACCTTCAAACGGATTTGATCAATTAATTCCAAAGCTGGCGGCCCCTTATAGTCTTTTATCGAGAGTTAAAAGTCTGCAAAGATTTGAGCACATCTCACCATAGCGCTTCCCCAGGAAAATAAGCACTTGCAAAGTTGGCAATTTGGAATAGCATCCATAAATTCTGCAACCTTAGTACCACCTTCTTTCTTCATTTCACTCAAATAAAATTGAAAAGATCATGCGTTGGAGCTAACGAACACGAGAAAATTTATGAAGCATATTTGAGCGAAGCTCTACCGAACATCCTTTCGGTTTGTCCCTCGGATTGTTCCTCATATGAAACATACAAAATGAATGCGAAGAGGGCATAATATCCTTAAGCTGCTTTGATGATCCCTTGATGTCGATACTGAAATGAATGTAATTGTCCTTTCATTAATGTGAGGTTTCGGATTGTCAAGAAACCATGTCCAATTTTCTATATTTTGAGCCTACAATTGAAAAAGCAACATGGAAAAGACCTACAATCATAAAAGAAAGTAAATAATAAATATAATTTCAACTAAAAAAAACAAAAATAAATTTACGTCCTATAACTAAGGTAAAAGAAAAGTTTCATACCATTATCCCCATCCTTATTTATTCTTTGCCAAAAGAGTCCCTTTGTACTTTCCATAAAGAAATGTTCCATCAAGAAATAACATAGGCCGAGAATTGAAATCCCATGTAGACATGCACCAAATGCAACAAAACAACGCTCAAAACGAGATGTCTCATGATCATAATCAATCTTAAATTGAAAACATGGGTCTAACTCTTTTATTTTATCAAAGTAATCTCTCATATTGTCATATGATAAACCCGCGTCACCAAACACGGCTTCCTTTGCCTTCTCAACGCCTCTCCAAAGCTGATTTGTATGACATGAAGCCCATAATCCTTCTAAGATCATTAACAACATCCTTTGGCCTAATAGATGGATTACTTCTAACATCATCAATTAAAACACTAGCAATTACACGGAATTCAACCTCTTGCCCTTGTCCAAACCCATTATTAACAATATCTATACATGTATGGTTTGGAACATACGTCCTAATATAAAGAAATCCATTAACCTTTTCAAGCGATGCGTGAATCCTCCAAGGACAACCTTTGTCCACTTTATATCTACACGACGGTAACACGCTTTGTGTCATTTTCGAGATATTCAAACTCAAATCCAACTTCGTAGCAAACTTACAAAGTGCATTTCTAAACTCTGGACGACCCCCTTCAAATATCGACCCAACCTTTTGAATTGCGGTTGCCCATTCTGTACTTTTTAGAACCTTCTCTTTATGACGGAAAAAGTTCACGGCAACATTGTTACGACTACAACCACTACTACTAAACTCAATATCACCCAATACCACGATTGCAATGATTTTGATGATTCGGCTCCCATCATTCATACTAGAATCATCACTTTCATTCACACGAATATCTATGCATTCAAGCCTATTCCGACGAACCAACATACTCATGCACATAAAATCTTCTTCATTAACTTGACATACAACGAGGATTGTTAGGTAATACGTAACGAGAGAGATAGAGTATCCCTTTTCAAAGTGTCCCACCTCGAACAAACAAATTCAACCATAGAATCAAATGATGAAAAGCGAGAAAACATAGAAATAGGCATGAAATCCCCAAACTTGAAGAATGTCATTACATTTGAATCCATAGAAAGCGAGAAAAAGGAATGTATATGATCTGCAAATAATATATAAATAAAACAAAATTAAATAAACATAAATCAAACGATGCTTCAAAAATACATCACAAACACAAAAAAACACATCACGAACACAAAAATACATATAAAAGCAATACCCGTTTTTGCAGACGAGGCTTCAAAAATACACCACGAACACAAAAAACATTGAAATCATGCAAAAATCAAACGAGAAAACACTAGATCTAGTGTTTATCGCCGGGAAATCTCCCAAATCGCGAAATCGCCATCGCAATCGCCATCGCCATCTGAATCGCCAATCGCCTCTCTCTAAAAAAAAAAAAAAAAAAAGACGAGAAACTGAAACCCTAGGTTGAAAAAGAGTATTTATATGAGGGTAAAATAGGAAGATCATATTTCTATTAAAATAACGGAATCGGAAGCGAGGGGTGTGAGGGGAAATATAATTTGGATTTAAACCTTTATTTAAGATTTACAAAATGTGGCTCCTTAAATTGTCATAAAATCTGAACTTAGGGGCCCTTGGGGAATAATTCCTTTTAAGAAAGATAATTGTTACCCTAATTTTATGTTAAAAATAATTCTTTTACTTAATGCTCCTCTCTCTCACACACAATAATTCATACAACACAATTAATTAATAAAGGAAAACATATTTTAATGAAGGGATTAATATGAGAGTTGGGAGTGAACAGTGCCACATGCGGAAATTTTCAATTTGCCCTCACTATTTTGTCAATTTCCCATTTTGCCCTCACAACTTAGTATGTCGTACGACATACTTGCCTTTTTTTTTTTTTTTTATGGACACGGACATGTACTAGTTAATTAATAAAGGAAAACATATTTTAATGATGGGATTATCTCTCTTTCACACACAATATATAATTCATACAACTGACTTAACTAATTCTGCAACTGTCCACTAATTCATCTTCCCTCCAATTCTTCTGTTCCAACAAACTTGGAATTATCATGCCTCTATTTTCTTTTTTTTTTTTTTTTTTTGTATAAATAATAGTAGTTATCATTTTTCCCAAGAAAATTTATGTTTCCTTGTCTGTTTCAATCTGTCGAGATCAATTTCCATTAGATCAACATTGAGGTTTGATCTTCATTCTTGAAAACTTGATATCTCCTTCATATTATTGTTGATAATTTACATGTTTTTGATACTTTAGGGCTTTCATTTTACTTCACAATGAGTTCATGCACATCAACTGTTTGATGTAATTCCTTTTGAGTAGAATAAGCTAATTTCTCAAGTTTCTTGTTTTAGTATAGATAATTTTCTTATCAGTTTCCCCCAGAAAATTTCTGTTTCATTCTCTTCTGTATGAATCTGTAGTTGGTTTATTTCAATCTATCAAGATCAATTCCCATTATATCATCATTGAGGTTTGATGTTCGTTCTTGAAAACTTGCTAACTTCTACATATTATTGTTGATTTCCAGTTTTGATAGGTTGGGGCTGTCATTTTCTTTACAATGAATTCATGCATATCTTTTGTTTGATGTAATGTCTTTTGAGTAGAGTAAGCTAATTTCTCAAGTTTCTTGCAGGTTCTAATTTATACTATTGGTATTCACAATTTAGAAGAGAAAAGATTAAAACAACAATAGTAATGGATATGTTAATGCCATCTCATATTTGGCAATCGGATATTGTGAATATTCGATTGTATATTAGACATTTGTTTCCCAACAGGAACTCATTATGTGCTGCGTCTGGGTATTGGGTTGCGCTTAGCACCTCACTTCGCTGCTGCGCAAGGCGGCTTTGTGGGTAGTTCACAAAAAATGTGTCACAAGGCTCATGCCATGTTCTATTGCTGAGCGCACACGGGTTTCTATGGGTAGCGCAATTGCGTCACTAGCAAGGGTGACATTCCTTGCCTAAGATGGAGTCGAAGGGAGAAGGATCGGTGAAACGATTTGATAATTTATTGTCTGTTTTCAGGTTTGATAATTTGGGGCTTACATCTACTGTTTGATGTAATGCCTTTTGAGTAGAGTAAGCTAATTTATCAGTCGAGGGTAACAATAGTCTTTCTAATTCTCTTAGTATCATGGTTTCCCAGAATTTTTGTGTTCCATTGAAGTTTGATTCCAGTTTGTCTATTTCAATCTATTAATATCAATTTCCATTCTATCAACATTGAGTTTTGATTCCAATTTCATCATATTTCTCACTTCATTCTTGTAAACTTGTTATCTCCTGCACATTATTGTTGATTTGCAGGTTTGATACTTTGGGGTTTTCAATTTACTTTACAATGAGTTCATGCACACCTACTGTTTGATGAAATGTCTTTTGAGTAGAGTAAGCTAATTTATCAAGTTTCCTGCAGGTTCTATATTATACTATTGTAATTCTCAATTTAGAATAGAAAAAATTAAAACAACAATAGTAATGGATTTAATCTCACATTTGGAAATTGGATATTATGAATATTCGGTTGTATATTAGACATTTGTTTCCCAACAGGAACTTATTATGTGGTGCGGGATGGGTATATTGCACATGCTTAGCAACCTCACTTGGCTGCTGTGCGAGGCAGCTCTGTGCTGATGCCATGATCTGTTGCTGAGCGCACACGGGTTTCTGTGGGGAGCGCAATTGTTTCACTAGCAGGAGTGACATTTCCTTGCCAAAGATGGAGTCGAAGGATTGGTGAATCAATTTTATAATGTATGTCTCAACGAGGGTACAATTGTCTATTAGCCTTTTCTTGCTAGAATAAACATGGTTTATATATAGATGCTATGGACATTTTCTTTACATCAAAGCCATTTTTTTGTTTGTCCTAGACAATGAGGGTAAGTTTGGCTAGTCTCTTTCCAAAGATTGAGAAGTTATAGAAACAAGTACATGCTTAATATCTATTTAGGAACATCAGTTTGTAGTTAATAATTATAAAAAATCACTAACTGATTGAAAATATCTATCTCAAGTTTCACCTTAGCTTTTGTGAGATTTGTCAGGATTGAAAGCTAAACAAGAAGGCCTTAATTAGTGTTTGATTCGGTTCACTAGTGGTATTTGTGTGGGCTCTCTAACTTGGAGTTGCTTGTTGTTTGAGGGAGTTTGAAGATGGTTATTTTTGCCATGTTAGAAAGCTGCTACCTTACAGTCGGCAAATCCAGAAGTATAGTTTGATGAACTTGTTCCTTTCACTATATTACATTTGTATAATTTCAGTTAATAAAGAGTCCTTGCCTTTGTCTTTTTGTGATTTTGGCTATGAGCTCTGGGCTAATAATTTTTTTTTTTGAAATGGAACGCATATTTATCATTTAAACAATACTTGTTCGGTTGTTCCTCGCTGCACTTTCCCAAGATAGTCATTACTGGTAGGTGATCACATCGGCTTCCTAGCTTCAAACATATGTCTCCTAATAAAGAATACACAAGAATGTGTGTAAAGAATTCAAGAAACATATCGAGATGACAACTGACATAACTAATTCTGCAACTGCCTACTAGCTCATCTTCCCTCCAATACTTCTGTTCCAACAAACTTGGAATTATCATGTCATTCTGGTGTCATTCTGCTATCTTAAATTTTCTTCTTTTAGTATAAATAATAATCATTGGTATAGGGTAACACGTATGAGGGCGAGCCTTGGCGCAACGGTTAAGTTGCTCCTTTGGTGACCATAAGGTCACGGGTTCGAACCTTGGCGAACAGCATCTTGGCAATTGTTAGGGGAAGGCTCTAGCAATGGTTTGCCCTTTGCCCTTTATAGGGTAACACGTATCTTTCTAATTTTCTTATCTTTTTTCCCAGAAATTTTCTGCTTCATTGTCTTCCTTATGAATGTGTAGTTTGTCTATTTCAATCTATCAAGATCAATTTACATTCTATCATCATTGAGGGTTGATTCCAGTTTCATCATATTTCTCTCTTCATTCTTGGAAACTTGTTATCGCCTGCACTTTATTGTCTATTTATAGGTTTGATAGTTCGGGGTTTTCATTTTAATTTACAATGAATTCATGCACACCTACTGTTTGATGTAATGCCTTTAGAGTAGACTAAGCTAATTTATCAAATTTCCTGTAGGCTCTATTTATACCTACAAAATTTATATTCAGAGAAAATATTTAACAAGGGTAGTTATGGATAATTTAATACCATCTCAAATTTGGCAATTGGATATTGTGAATAACCTATTGGCTCTTAGACAATTGTTTCCCAACAGGAACTCGTTATGTGATGTGTGCTGGGTATATTGGGCGCGCTTAGCATCTCACTTGGCTGCTGCACAAGGTGGATCTGCGGGCAGTTGACACAAAATGTGTAACAAGGCTCAGGCCGCTGAGCGCACATCTGACATTTCCTTGCCAATGATGGAGTCGAAGGGAGATGGATTGGTGAAACAATTTTTTAATTTATGTCTCAACGAGGGACAATTGTGTATTAGTTTTTTATTGCTAGAATAAACATGTTGTATATAGATGCTATGAGCATTTGTATATTACTAATGTTCTGATACACATAAAATAGATTTTAATATCAAGGCCAGCTTGTTTGTTCTAGACAATGAGGGTAAGCTTGTTTGTTCTAGACAATGAGGGTAAGTTTGTTTGTTTCAGCAAGCATAAATTGTGTATTAGTTTTTTCTTGCTAGAATAAACATGTTGTATATAGATGCTATGAGCGTTTGTATATTACTAATGTTCTGATACACTTAAAATAGATTTTAATATCAAGGCCAGCTTGTTTGTTCTAGACAATGAGGGTAAGCTTGTTTGTTTCAGCAAGCATATCTTTCCTTCCGTTGAAAGAAGAAGATGGACGCTAACAACAACCCTGATTTGGGAAATGACCAGTCTCATCGTGATACGCCTCACCAACAAATCCAACAGCTTGAAGCGTATGACCAACATTTAGTTTTGTTTTTTCCTTGCTTCTCCTCTTGCTTCTGATTTGTTCTTAATAAATTGTTTCCCGGCCCCTCAAAACTTATGAAGAAACATAAACAAGCACATGTACACTTTATATTCCAGCCAGTGATTTGGGGCAGTTCAGTTCTAAATCGCTGTTGGACCTGTAAATAAGGATGTACTTTTTCTTGTTTTCTTTTGGTTGATTTTGTGAATGTTTTATTCTATTGTCAGCTCTAATGGTGTTTTTGAAATGAAAAACTGCAGATTTTTCAGGCAATGTTCCCATCCTGATGAAAACCAAATGATGATACTTGCTGGAGAATCGGGTCTTGGCCTAAGCGAAATCATAGATTGGTTTCAAGACAAGAGGAGACAAACAAATGTGAAATGCTGTTTTCAGTCTTTAATGTTTACATTTATCTATTTGGACCTCGTCTCTAGTATCTTTGTTTTCATTCACGTACTTGATCTTCTTGACACCCATTATGTGTTTTAGGTTCTACATGATCGTGTAGACTATAATTCTCTTCGAACAGAAAACAATCAGATCCATGATGGAATTCAGGCATTCTCAGAGGTACTGAATAATATGCTATGCACATGCTGTGGTGGTTATCCACCTATAGGGGAAGAACCAAGAATAGGGAAACTTAGAATCCTAAAATCTTAGTCGAGAGAAGTGCTTAGTTTCTCCTTTTGTGGGCATTTCTTTTTTAATGTTAACTTTTATCTCCATTTGATTCAAATCATTGTTTTTGCAGCATCAAGTGTTATCAAACGAGGTTATAAGTAGGACAGAAAGACCATTTTTTCAATTTCTTCCCCCATCACCTGATTCTTTTGAAAGGTTACCGAACTCAACAGGGGGATTCCTTGGCCAACAAAGTGAAAGTTTAGAAAACAATAGGATGCAAATTCAAGCACTGTCTGAGGTACTGAATAATTTGCTATACGCAGACGGTGGTAGTTATCTACGTATAGGGGAAGAAGCAAGAATATAGTAACTTAGAATTGTAAACTCTAAATTGTGAGAAAGTGCTTAGTTTCTCTCGTTGTGAATATTTCTCTTTTAATGGTAACTTTACATGATTTCAAATTTTTGTTTGCAGCATCAAATGTTACCAAATGAGGTTACAAGTATGACAGGGAGACCATTTTATCAATTTCTACCCTCATCACACGTTTCTTTTAAACAGCTACCGGATTCAACAACAGGGGTATTGCTTGGGCAACAAAGGGAAAGTTCTTCCCTTCATCCTGATATCGCTTTGACGAACTCTCAGAAGAATTTGATAGCTGCAAGTGAATTAGTTGTGACAAACAAAAATAATAAAGAAGGCATTAATACATATGTTGCCCTAGCTTTAGATGAATTAGCTGAACTTTCCCAAGTCAATGAGCCCTTTTGGGTGAATTCACCGACTGATGGGAGATATGTTCTTGATCGTGAGTATTACTCCCAGAGATTCCCGAAGTCTAGGCCCATTTCAAGTATAAGCTCTCAAATTGAGTCATCCAAGCACTCGGCTTTAGTGCCAATCAAAGCATCAGACTTGGCTGGAATATTTCTGGATATGGTGAACTCTGACCTGATCTATTTTTTTTTCTTCTTCAGTCAAATACACACTCTCCCTCACACACATTCACAGCTATTTAGATTACTCAATACTTTTATTCTAAGATGAAGCGCAACATTGTGCAGAATCAGTGGGCTGATCTTTTCCCGACAATTGTCAATAAAGCCAAGATATTAAATTCCCTAGACACCGGAAGCCTTGGTGGTTCCTTGCATCTGGTAAACATCTTTTAAACACAGATTTTAATGCTTTCACTTAGGAATCAGTTATTGAACGCGTCAAATAACTAAAATTTGACACGCTAATTAGATCTACGGACGAATGCACATTCTTTCACCTCTTGTGGTACCTCGAGAGTTCATCTTCCTTCGTTATTGGGTACAACGGTCTATGGACACTTGGTTTATCGTGGATGTATCATGTGATTACCTTATAGAGAACCAGGCTGCATGTCCTACACGCTCTTGGATGTTTCCTTCTGGGGTCATGATTCGAAGCCTTTCTGCTACAGAATCGGAGGTTAGTTTGTGTAATAGTTTTGTTTCACACACTGACAATGCTTACAAACACATTGGAGATTTCCTTCGGTAGTATTACTTTCTTCTTCATTTCCCTCTTTTGTATTATCTGCCACTGGTAACTCATGCCCACGTTACAAATCAAACCAATTGGCATGAACATCAAAAACATAAAACTTCAGGGAAATACCAACATATTGTGGTGTTACTTTCTTCTACATTTCCATAAACTTTATTCATGAAAAGATCCATTATCTGTCTGGTATAAATAAAGGAAAAGGTGGTCCTTGGGTTTTAGTGAAGTAAAGAACATGGGTTCTTCTATTGTGTTCTGTTCATTGACATCCTTTTCAATAGTAACCCCTATATGTAACCTCCAATGCCACTATGGCAGGTTACATGGGTCGAGCATGTCCAGGTCACCAGATCCCTTGATCATCCCCTTTATGAGAATTTGTTGTCTAGAGGATTTGGATATGGAGCGTCAAGATGGCTCTACACTCTTGCAAGAATGAGGGAGAGATCCCTACGCTCAATTATATCAAGAGTCACATGTTATCATGGACTTGAAGGAGGTACACATTCTTGATGGAAACTAAATACTTGGGATCTCATACTTATTTTCCCTTTATGTTGTTTTAACTTTATTCTATCATGTACATATCTATGGAGTATATCAACAACTAACATTATATTATTTACAGTGATGATTAGCCTTAAACGTAGAGAAAATCTCACGACTCTTTCACTCAGAATGATAAGAGAATTCTGTGCAATATTGAGCATGCCTACCCAACCCGTGTTATCAGAATCATGTAACCCTGATGTCAAAATGTCTGTCCGCAACAACAATGAACCCGGCCAACCTCGTGGCATGATTGTTTCTGCATCCACCTCAATAAGGATTCCGTATTTCTTTGAGTACCTTTTCAATTTCTTGAGAGATTACACAATGAGATATATGGTATGATATACTTGTCAACCTTGATTGATGATCATTATGATTGAAGTTTGTTAAGGAAACTATTAAGAATAGTTTGATAAATATTTTGGCTTCTCTACTTTCTCAAACTTTCATAATCCAAAATTAAATTATCCTCTTACATAAGATATGTGGACTGAAAACGAGATAAACCGTCAAGTACCCCAATAATTGGCATGACTTTTAAGGTTACTCAGGCTTTGAAAGTTCAACTTCAGTGACCAAAATGACAAAAAGTTAGTCCCCTAGCTTGTTGACAGTTTGGCAAATGTACAATGACCAAAATTTTATCGACACCTCAGGAATATATAGCAGTTACTAACTCTTATGATTCTCTTACTTTGGCTTAAAAGTGGGATGAGATGCATAATCGAAGTCCGGTCGATGAGATCTTGCATATGTCAACAGGAAATCATGCTGGGAGCTCCATTTCAATTATTCAGGTAACTCCTAGTTTTATTCCATTAGTGGATTGATCACTTTGCTGGTGTATTGACAGAATCCAGTTTATTGTGACATGATGGCTATGTGCTCTATTGAATATCAGACTTTTGATATCCTTTAAGTGTAGGCAAGTTTAAAATGCTTTGATGATACTAAAAATCAAGAACAAATTACTTACATGTCAGTTAAATGATTTGTGAACATTCAGAATATAAATCATAGAGTGCCTTCATTTTCTCTAGGGTCTTTGCTGTTCATCATCTATTGTCTAGTTAATTCAGTTTAACTGGTAAATCTGATTCAGTATCATGATTGTGCTTCTTTATGTGAACTAGCCCCGTAAATTCAAAGAGAAAAATCTGTATCTTCTTCAAGAGAGCAGCTTCGACCTTGCAGGCGCCCTTGTAATCTTTGCTCCTGTAGACTTAGTTAGGATTATGGAAACTGTGGACACGCGCAATATACCGTTACTTCCTTGTGGGTTCCTGATCTCCAGTGATGTACATGATGGGGCTTCAACCAGCAGGGGTAATACGAGCAGGCAGAGTAGTTCGCTGCTTACACTGGCTTTCCAGTCAACAACACCGAATCACATGAAGATTGTGGAGACTGCCAACAACTTAAATACCATTATATTCTCCACCATCCGTTATATAAAGTGGGCTTTGAACTGTCCCTAGTTGGGTTGATATCTACGTATCAAAACACTAGTTTGTGTTGTATCCTCCACCATACATTGTCTAAAGGTGGTGGCTTTGGGTTGTCGCCAGTTAGATTGATATCTGTTTGTGAACACATCAAAACAGTGTTTTTTTTTGTGTCATCGTACTTCGCCTCTAAAATGTTTTGAGTTTGTTATATTGCATCGATGCAGTTTGTTATGCTATGGTTTTCTTAATTTCCCCTTGTTGATTCTTATTAAATTTCTCTGGTATCTTTTGTTTGACTCGGTTTAGTCTCCCAAAGCTCTCTTTTGTGTGCAATGTCAGATATTATTGCAGAAATTTTGAAGCAAGAGATCAATATGGAGAAGGAAAGTGAATCAGATCACATTCTGGAGAGTTAGTCTCGTACGAGACAAGCTTAACAGAAAGACTATTTTGCTCTCTACAGTTGTTTCGTTAGTTAGTTAATTGCAAAACTAACAATGTTAGTCAGAAACCTAACAAAACATTGACGAAACTAATGAATTATCATCAAAACACGAATACGAGTAGTGTAATCAAATAAAATGAGTTCAGAATGGGGTGTCTATACTAGGTTATGGCATTCGCTCAAGGATGTTAAGAATGCGTAACGTTTTCATTAAATTATGGGTATTTTAAAATAATTTAGTGTGCATTTGTCAATGTTTTTAATCTATGTTTCTTCCTTTTCTTCTACTCCAAACGGTTCTGAGTTATGTCTGAGAGGGTTGGTTTTGGAGCCAAAATGGAAGGGGAGGAAACCGAGTTCACCGAAGAAGAGGAAAATCTAAGGTGAGGCATTGTGGACAGATCTTAAGCGAGCGCACTAGCAATTGATGTATCCATATAGAGTACATGAGTTGTTCAGTTGTAACATGAGACCAAATCTTAAACAGAGAGTTGGGTCTAAGAGTGAACATATGTATAAAAGTTGTGTCGAGTGAAAATATCTGTAATAACCGGAAAGAGCTAAATACAGAGAACGAAAAATACAGAGAACGAAATATTCCAATTTTGCCCTTCCGTCTCGTGTGATTCTACACGATATCAATACCTTTATCCCGTGTATATTCACACGACACACCTCGCAGAAAAATTTCAATCGTTCACCATGGACACTGCGAACGATATCATCATCAACAACGAAGCAGGTCTCCAATGGTTGATAGGTTCTCCCTTCGTCTCTCCCATCACATTAATATCCACCTTCAAGTGCATTCACACCCACCCTCCGACCCCTTTTCACCCGATTTCGTCGAGAGAATCGGGTAACCCTAACTCCCAATCATCGATTCTTTGTTTGCTGTGCGTTTGTGATTGATTTAGTTGAATTTTTCCGTGCGAGATGATTTGAGGACACTTTTGTTGAAAGGGTTTGAAGTAATTGGAGCATTGATTGTTGGAAAAGGAGGTTCTGATTTTAAAGGAATTGTTAGTGACGCCATTGATGCGTCCAGTAGAGGAACTCTCTTTTCAGTTTATCTCGTGTGAACTCACACGAGAATAATCTCGTGTGATTTTACACGAGATTTATCTCCGTCCACCATTAAAAGGGCCCTTTCATTTGATTGAATATTCAGGTTTTGGTAATCGGTTGTTTAGTGTTGATGATGATGATGGTTGTTGCTGTTTTGGTAATGGGTTTCGCCTAATTCTTCACTCATCTCGTATGGATCCACACGAGATGTGTATCGTGTGGATATACACGAGATGTATATCGTGTGTATCAACACGAGATGTGTCTCGTGTGGATACATACGAGACACATAAAACCCTTTAATCGGCAAATATTTGTAACTCAATCTCCATTTGGATTTTGAGGAATCTCATGTAGATAAAAAAAACACTTTAAATGTCATCTAGAATGTAGAAAAAAATTAAAAAAAAATAAACGAGGTAGCCGTATACCATTTTTGGCAAGATCGGGACACGTAAAACCCTAAAAACCCTAAATAATGGCAAATATTTGTAACTCAATCTCCATTTGGATTTTGAGAAAACTCATGTAGATGAAAAACACTTTAAATGTCATTTAGAATCTAGAAAAAAATTAAAAAAAAATAAACGAGGTAGCCGTATACCATTTTTGGCAAGATCGGGACACGTAAAACCCTAAAATTCCTAAATAATGGCAAAAATTTGTAACTCAATATCCATTTGGATTTTGAGGAAACTCATGTAGATGAAAAACATTTTAAATGTCATTTACAATCTAGAAAAAAATTAAAAAAAATTAAACGAGGTAGCCTTATACCATTTTTGGCAAGATCGGGACACATAAAACCCTAAATACCCTAAATAATGGCACATATTTGTAACTCAATCTCCATTTGGATTTTGAGGAAACTCATGTAGATGAAAAACACTTTAAATGTCATTTAGAATCTAGAAAAAAATTAAAAAAAATTAAACGAGGTAGGCGTATACCATTTTTGGCAAGATCGGGACACGTAAAACCACAAAAACCCTAAATAATGGCAAAAATTTGTAACTCAATCTCCATTTGTATTTTGAGGAAACTCATGTCGATGAAAAGCATTTTAAATGTCATTTAGAATCTATAAAAAAATTTAAAAAAAAAAACGAGCTAGCCTTATACCATTTTTGGCAAGATCGGGACACATAAAACCCTAAACACCCTAAATAATGGCAAAAATTTGTAACTCAATATCCATTTGGATTTTGAGGAAACTCATGTAGATGAAAAACATTTTAAATATCATTTAGAATCTAGAAAAAAATTAAAAAAAAATTAAACGAGGTAGGCGTATACCATTTTTGGCAAGATCGGGACACGTAAAACCCTAAAAACCGTAAATAATGGCAAAATTTGTAACTCAATCTCCATTTGGATTTTGAGCACACTCATGTAGATGAAAAACATTTTAAATGTCATTTAGAATGTAGAAAAAAATTAAAAAAAAAAAATAAACGAGGTAGCCGTATACCATTTTTGGCAAGATCGGGACACGTAAAACCACAAAACCCTAAATAATGGCAAATATTTGTAACTCAATCTCCATTTGGATTTTGAGAAAACTCATGTAGATGAAAAACACTTTAAATGTCATTTAGAATCTAGAAAAAAATTAAAAAAAAAATAAACGAGGTAGCCGTATACCATTTTTGGCAAGATCGGGACACGAAAAACCCTAAAAACCCTAAATAATGGCAAAAATTTGTAACTCAATCTCCATTTGGATTTTGAGGAAACTCATGTAGATGAAAAACATTTTAAATGTCATTTAGAATCTAGAAAAAAATTAAAAAAAATTAAACGAGGTAGCCTTATACCATTTTTGGCAAGATCGGGACACATAAAACCCTAAAAACCCTAAATAATGGCAAAAATTTGTAACTCAATATCCATTTGAATTTTGAGGAAACTCATGTAGATGAAAAACACTTTAAATGTCATTTAGAATCTATAAAAAAATTAAAAAAATAAACGAGGTAGCCGTATACCATTTTTGGCAAGATCGGGACACGTAAAACCCTAAAAACCCTAAATAATGGCAAAATTTGTAACTCAATATCCATTTGGATTTTGAGGAAACTCATGTAGATGAAAAACATTTTTAAATGTCATTTACAATCTAGAAAAAAATTAAAAAAAATTAAACGAGGTAGCCTTATACCATTTTTGGCAAGATCGGGACACATAAAACCCTAAATACCCTAAATAATGGCACATATTTGTAACTCAATCTACATTTGGATTTTGAGGAAACTCATGTAGATGAAAAACACTTTAAATGTCATTTAGAATCTAGAAAAAAATTAAAAAAAATTAAAAGAGGTAGGCGTATACCATTTTTGGCAAGATCGGGACACAGAAAACCCTAAAAACCCTAAATAATGGCAAAAATTTGTAACTCAATCTCCATTTGTATTTTGAGGAAACTCATGTAGATGAAAAACATTTTAAATGTCATTTAGAATCTAGAAAAAAATTAAAAAAATATTAACGAGCTAGCCTTATACCATTTTTGGCAAGATCGGGACACGAAAAACCCTAAACACCCTAAATAATGGCAAAATTTGTAACTCAATCTCCATTTGGATTTTGAGGAAACTCATGTAGATGAAAAACATTTTAAATATCATTTAGAATCTAGAAAAAAATTAAAAAAAATTAAACGAGGTAGGCGTATACCATTTTTGGCAAGATCGGGACACAGAAAACCCTAAAAACCGTAAATAATGGCAAAAAATTGTAACTCAATCTCCATTTGGATTTTGAGGAAACTCATGTAGATGAAAAACATTTTAAATGTCATTTAGAATGTAGAAATAAATTAAAAAAAAATAAACGAGGTAGCCGTATACCATTTTTGGCAAGATCGGGACACGTAAAACCCTAAAAATCCTAAATAATGGCAAATATTTGTAACTCAATCTCCATTTGGATTTTGAGAAAACTCATGTAGATGAAAAACACTTTAAATGTCATTTAGAATCTAGAAAAAAATTAAAAAAAAAATAAACGAGGTAGCCGTATACCATTTTTGGCAAGATCGGGACACGAAAAACCACTAAAAACCCTAAATAATGGCAAAATTTGTAACTCAATCTCCATTTGGATTTTCAGGAAACTCATGTAGATGAAAAACATTTTAAATGTCATTTAGAATCTAGAAAAAAAATTAAAAAAAAAATTAAACGAGGTAGCCTTATACCATTTTTGGCAAGATCGGGACACATAAAACCACTAAAAACCCTAAATAATGGCAAAAATTTGTAACTCAATATCCATTTGGATTTTGAGGAAACTCATGTAGATGAAAAACACTTTAAATGTCATTTAGAATCTAGAAAAAATTAAAAAAATAAACGAGGTAGCCGTATACCATTTTTGGCAAGATCGGGACACGTAAAACACTAAAAACCCTAAATAATGGCAAAAATTTGTAACTCAATATCCATTTGGATTTTGAGGAAACTCATGAAGATGAAAAACATTTTAAATGTCATTTACAATCTAGAAAAAAATTAAAAAAAATTAAACGAGGTAGCCTTATACCATTTTTGGCAAGATCGGGACACATAAAACCCTAAATACCCTAAATAATGGCACATATTTGTAACTCAATCTCCATTTGGATTTTGAGGAAACTCATGTAGATGAAAAACACTTTAAATGTCATTTAGAATATAGAAAAAAAATAAAAAAATTAAACGAGGTAGGCGTATACCATTTTTGGCAAGATCGGGACACAGAAAACCCTAAAAACCCTAAATAATGGCAAAAATTTGTAACTCAATCTCCATTTGTATTTTGAGGAAACTCATGTAGATGAAAAACATTTTAAATGTCATTTAGAATCTAGAAAAAAATTAAAAAAAAAAAAAAAACGAGCTAGCCTTATACCATTTTTGGCAAGATCGGGACACAGAAAACCCTAAACACCCTAAATAATGGCAAAAATTTGTAACTCAATCTCCATTTGGATTTTGAGGAAACTCATGTAGATGAAAAACATTTTAAATATCATTTAGAATCTAGAAAAAAATTAAAAAAAATTAAACGAGGTAGGCGTATACCATTTTTGGCAAGATCGGGACACAGAAAACCACTAAAAAGCCGTAAATAATGGCAAAAATTTGTAACTCAATCTCCATTTGGATTTTGAGGAACCTCATGTAGATGAAAAACATTTTAAATGTCATTTAGAATGTAGAAAAAATTGATAAAAATAAACGAGGTAGCCGTATACCATTTTTGGCAAGATCGGGACACGTAAAACCCTAAAAATCCTAAATAATGGCAAATATTTGTAACTCAATCTCCATTTGGATTTTGAGAAAACTCATGTAGATGAAAAACACTTTAAATGTCATTTAGAATCTAGAAAAAAATTAAAAAAAATAAACGAGGTAGCCGTATACCATTTTTGGCAAGATCGGGACACGAAAAACCCTAAAAACCCTAAATAATGGCAAAAATTTGTAACTCAATCTCCATTTGGATTTTGAGGAAACTCATGTAGATGAAAAACATTTTAAATGTCATTTAGAATCTAGAAAAAAATTAAAAAAAAATTAAACGAGGTAGCCTTATACCATTTTTGGCAAGATCGGGACACATAAAACCCTAAAAACCCTAAATAATGGCAAAAATTTGTAACTCAATATCCATTTGGATTTTGAGGAAACTCATGTAGATGAAAAACACTTTAAATGTCATTTAGAATCTAGAAAAAAATTAAAAAAAATTAAACGAGGTAGCCCATTAGTATACCATTTTTGGCAAGATCGGGACACGTAAAACCCTAAAAACCCTAAATAATGGCAAAAATTTGTAACTCAATATCCATTTGGATTTTGAGGAAACTCATGTAGATGAAAAATATTTTAAATGTCATTTACAATCTAGAAAAAAATTAAAAAAAATTAAACGAGGTAGCCTTATACCATTTTTGGCAAGATCGGGACACATAAAACCCTAAATACCCTAAATAATGGCACATATTTGTAACTCAATCTCCATTTGGATTTTGAGGAAACTCATGTAGATGAAAAACACTTTAAATGTCATTTAGAATATAGAAAAAAATTAAAAAAAATTAAACGAGGTAGGCGTATACCATTTTTGGCAAGATCGGGACACATAAAACCCTAAAAACCCTAAATAATGGCAAAAATTTGTAACTCAATCTCCATTTGTATTTTGAGGAAACTCATGTAGATGAAAAACATTTTAAATGTCATTTAGAATCTAGAAAAAAATAAAAAAAAATAAACGAGCTAGCCTTATACCATTTTTGGCAAGATCGGGACACGTAAAACCACTAAACACCCTAAATAATGGCAAAAATTTGTAACTCAATATCCATTTGGATTTTGAGGAAACTCATGTAGATGAAAACATTTTAAATATCATTTAGAATCTAGAAAAAATTAAAAAAAAATAAACGAGGTAGGCGTATACCATTTTTGGCAAGATCGGGACACGTAAAACCCTAAAAGCCCGTAAATAATGGCAAAATTTGTAACTCAATCTCCATTTGGATTTTGAGGAAACTCATGTTGATGAAAAAAATTTTAAATGTCATTTAGAATGTAGAAAAAAATTAAAAAAAAATAAACGAGGTAGCCGTATACCATTTTTGGCAAGATCGGGACACGTAAAACCCTAAAACCCTAAATAATGGCAAATATTTGTAACTCAATCTCCATTTGGATTTTGAGAAAACTCATGTAGATGAAAAACACTTTAAATGTCATTTAGAATCTAGAAAAAAATTAAAAAAAAAAATAAACGAGGTAGCCGTATACCATTTTTGGCAAGATCGGACACGAAAAACCCTAAAAACCCTAAATAATGGCAAAAATTTGTAACTCAATCTCCATTTGGATTTTGAGGAAACTCATGTAGATGAAAAACACTTTAAATGTCATTTAGAATCTAGAAAAAAATTTTAAAAAAATAAACGAGGTAGACGTATACCATTTTTGGCAAGATCGGGACACGTAAAACCCTAAAAACCCTAAATAATGGCAAAAATTTATAACTCAATATCCATTTGGATTTTGAGGAAACTCATGTAGATGAAAAACATTTTAAATGTCATTTACAATCTAGAAAAAAATTAAACGAGGTAGCCTTATACCATTTTTGGCAAGATCGGGACACATAAAACCCTAAATACCCTAAATAATGGCACATATTTGTAACTCAATCTCCATTTGGATTTTGAGGAAACTCATGTAGATGAAAAACACTTTAAATGTCATTTAGAATCTAGAAAAAAATTTTAAAAAATTAAACGAGGTAGGCGTATACCATTTTTGGCAAGATCGGGACACAAAAAACCCTAAAAACCCTAAATAATGGCAAAAATTTGTAACTCAATCTCCATTTGTATTTTGAGGAAACTCATGTAGATGAAAAACATTTTAAATGTCATTTAGAATCTATAAAAAAATTAAAAAAAAATAAACGAGCTAGCCTTATACCATTTTTGGCAAGATCGGGACACAGAAAACCCTAAACACCCTAAATAATGGCAAAAATTTGTAACTCAATATCCATTTGGATTTTGAGGAAACTCATGTAGATGAAAAACATTTTAAATATCATTTAGAATCTAGAAACAAATTAAAAAAAATTAAACGAGGTAGGCGTATACCATTTTTGGCAAGATCGGGACACAGAAAACCCTAAAAACCGTAAATAATGGCAAAAATTTGTAACTCAATCTCCATTTGGATTTTGAGGAAACTCATGTAGATGAAAAACAATTTAAATGTCATTTAGAATGTAGAAAAAAATTAAAAAAAATGAACGAGGTAGCCGTATACCATTTTTGGCAAGATCGGGGCACGTAAAACCCTAAAAACCAAAAATAATGGCAAATATTTGTAACTCAATCTCCATTTGGATTTTGAGAAAACTCATGTAGATGAAAAACACTTTAAATGTCATTTATAATCTAGAAAAAAATTAAAAAAAATAAAAGAGGTAGCCGTATACCATTTTTGGCAAGATCGGGACACGAAAAACCCTAAAAACCCTAAATAATGGCAAAAATTTGTAACTCAATCTCCATTTGGATTTTGAGGAAACTCATGTAGATGAAAAACATTTTAAATGTCATTTAGAATCTAGAAAAAAATTAAAAAAAATTAAACGAGGTAGCCTTATACCATTTTTGGCAAGATCGGGACACATAAAACCCTAAAAACCCTAAATAATGGCAAAAATTTGTAACTCAATATCCATTTGGATTTTGAGGAAACTCATGTAGATGAAAAACACTTTAAATGTCATTTAGAATCTAGAAAAAAATTTTAAAAAACTAAACGAGGTAGCCGTATACCATTTTTGGCAAGATCGGGACACGTAAAACCCTAAAAACCCTAAATAATGGCAAAAATTTGTAACTCAATATCCATTTGGATTTTGAGGAAACTCATGTAGATGAAAAACATTTTAAATGTCATTTACAATCTAGAAAAAAATTAAAAAAAAATTAAACGAGGTAGCCTTATACCATTTTTGGCAAGATCGGGACACATAAAACCCTAAATACCCTAAATAATGGCACATATTTGTAACTCAATCTCCATTTGGATTTTGAGGAAACTCATGTAGATGAAAAACACTTTAAATGTCATTTAGAATCTAGAAAAAAATTAAAAAAATTAAACGAGGTAGGCGTATACCATTTTTGGCAAGATCGGGACACGTAAAACCCTAAAACCCTAAATAATGGCAAAAATTTGTAACTCAATCTCCATTTGTATTTTGAGGAAACTCATGTAGATGAAAAACATTTTAAATGTCATTTAGAATCTAGAAAAAAATTAAAAAAAAAAACGAGCTAGCCTTATACCATTTTTGGCAAGATCGGGACACGTAAAACCCTAAACACCACTAAATAATGGCAAAATTTGTAACTCAATATCCATTTGGATTTTGAGGAAACTCATGTAGATGAAAAACATTTTAAATATCATTTAGAATCTAGAAAAAAATTAAAAAAATTAAACGAGGTAGGCGTATACCATTTTTGGCAAGATCGGGACACGTAAAACCCTAAAAACCGTAAATAATGGCAAAAATTTGTAACTCAATCTCCATTTGGATTTTGAGGAAACTCATGTAGATGAAAAACATTTTAAATGTCATTTAGAATTTAGAAAAATATTAAAAAATAAACGAGGTAGCCGTATACCATTTTTGGCAAGATCGGGACACGTAAAACCACTAAAAACCCTAAATAATGGCAAATATTTGTAACTCAATCTCCATTTGGATTTTGAGAAAACTCATGTAGATGAAAACACTTTAAATGTCATTTAGAATCTAGAAAAAAATTAAAAAAAATAAACGAGGTAGCCGTATACCATTTTTTGCAAGATCGGGACACGTAAAAACCTAAAAACCCTACATAATGGCAAAATTTGTAACTCAATCTCCATTTGGATTTTGAGGAAACTCATGTAGATGAAAAACATTTTAAATGTCATTTAGAATCTAGAAAAAAATTAAAAAAAAATTAAACGAGGTAGCCTTATACCATTTTTGGCAAGATCGGGACACATAAAACCTTAAAAACCCTAAATAATGGCAAAAATTTGTAACTCAATATCCATTTGGATTTTGAGGAAACTCATGTAGATGAAAAACACTTTAAATGTCATTTAGAATCTAGAAAAATTAAAAAAATAAACGAGGTAGCCGTATACCATTTTTGGCAAGATCGGGACACGTAAAACCCTAAAAACCCTAAATAATGGCAAAAATTTGTAACTCAATATTCATTTGGATTTTGAGGAAACTCATGTAGATGAAAAACATTTTAAATGTCATTTACAATCTAGAAAAAAATTAAAAAAAATTAAACGAGGTAGCCTTATACCATTTTAGATGCCTCATCATCTCCTACATCCTCCTCAATCGCATGCTCAAACCCAGTATCAGGCTGCTCAGTCTGCTCAGGCTGCTCAGGCTGCAAAGTCCTATCATGATCATCTCCTACATCCTGCTCAATCCCAAGCTCGCACTCCACGCACGATAGTCCTATCATGTATCCTTTTGCGTTTATCTACCTTAAAGGTGCCGTCTCTCGCCTTCCTCTTTCTATCGACGCGGCCATACGTTCACGTGCCTACAAAAAAACAAATAAGAGACAATAAATTAGCTATTTAGCATTTATAATCGAATACGAACGATGTAAAGAAAAAGAGAGGACATCAGGCACAACTTCGTGTAAAATCACACGAGATGCATCTCGTGTGAGTTTACACGAGATTTATCTCGTGTGAACTCACACGAGACGCATCTCGTGTGAACTCACACGAGATGCATTCTCCAGCTTTGGTTAATATCAAAGAAAGAAAAATTACACGAGATGCATAAAAAGAAAGAAAAATGAACGATGTAAAGAAAAAGACGTCGAAATCAATCAAGAAACCAGCTCATGAAAGACGTCCAAATCAATTGAAGCAATCAAGCAAAAATTATACATCGGGAATGTAAAATTAGGTTTAAATTACGTTCAAATTGCATTACCTTCTTCACGGGCAAGGTGGTGTAAGTGGAGGCTGGCGACGGCAGCTGTGGTAATGCGGCTTTAAGCTCCACAGGATCGGCCTGGAATTTTACCTGAGCCATTCTTCGTCGTCGTGGTGTACCGAGAGAGAGAGAGAGAGCGAGGGAGAGGAAGAGCTGTGTTTGATTGAATTTGAAATGAAAAAAAAAATTATATATAAATGGGTAATTTGGTAAATTGCGTTGGCCGTGGTTGGCCGTGTATTTTTGAGGGGCCGTGTATTTATGTATAACCGTAATAACCCGAATATTATTGCATTTATTTGGTAATATTTTTTTTTTCTTTTTCTAAATTGGTTATTGGGTTATTTGATTAATTGGGTTATCTTTTTCTAAATGGACTAAGTTAAGTGGGTTAGTTTATTAAAATTGGGTTAGATGAGTTAAATTGAGTTGGGCTTTGGTATTGGGCTTAGGTTTAGTAGAACCTTTTTATAAATACTCATTTTTAATAATTGTTTTAGTAAGTAAATTGTTTCTTTAAAATTGAATTATTTGAATTATCTTTTTAATAAAAGATTGTGTTTGGGCTTGAATAATTATTGGGTTAAAATATCTAATGGGCTTAGAAGACCTAATTGGCCTATGATTAGAAAATCTCCATATATATATATATATATATATATATATATATATATATATATATATATATATATATATATAGTTTATTCAAACGGTAACCAAATTTATATGGTAACCATGAGAACCACTAACAAATATCGGATTAAAAACACATCAACGCTCCGATTAAAAAAAAAAAAGAGATAGAAAAAGCGCATTTTCGTAATTATTGTGAACTAAATCCCCCTCAAATTTCAAAATAAAATATCTCAATATCTATAAGTCGAAAAAAAAATTCGAAAACACTGATTTTTTTGTCTTGACGAGACGATTCAAACTAGATCCCTGAAGATAGGATATTGAAAAAATAATATTGAACAACGTCTAATTTTTAAAACACTAGCTAATTAACTAGTGTACACTAGCTAGTTAAGTAATGTACAATAGTAATATATATATTGTACACTAGCTAGTTAACTCGTGCACACTAAGACAATACAACTAGTGTTCACTAAGACAACATAGCTAGTGTTCACTAAGACAACATAACTAGTTAACTTACAGCTAGTGTTCACTAATTAATTAGTGTTCACTAAGACAACATAGCTAGTGTTCACTTACAGCTAGTGTTCACTTACAGCTAGTGTTCACTAATTAATTAGTGTTCACTAAGACAACAGCCTAGTGTTCACTAAGACAACATAGCTAGTGTTCACTAAGACAACATAACTAGTTAACTTACAAATAGTGTTCACTTACGCCTAGTGCTCACTAATTAATTAGTGTTCACTAAGACAACATAGCTAGTGTTCACTTACGCCTAGTGCTCACTTACACTAGTGTTCACTAATTAATTAGTGTTCACTAAGACAATACAAACAGTGTTCACTAATTAATTAGTGAACACTAGCTTTAAGTGTTCACAAAGACAATACAACTAGTGTTCACTAATTAATTAGTGAACAATACAAATTAGTGTTCACTAATTAATTAGTGTTCACTAAGACAATACAACTAGTGTTCACTAAGACAACATAGCTAGTGTTCACTAAGACAACATAACTAGTTAACTTACAAACTAGTGTTCACTTACAACCTAGTCAAGAGTGTAACAAACAATTCGTTAATGCTTAATAAAAAAGAACAAATAAGTAAAAGAATATGAATGATTAAAAAAACGCACACTTTTACACTTCGTAAAGCACTAAGCCACAACCACTAGTCAGTAGTGTAACAAACAATTCGTTAATGCTTAATATTTTTGGTTATTTCAATATCTATACATATCCTTCGTTTGTTAACTCTAGTCAGAATAAACAATTCGTCAATATTATGTTTTCAAAATCCTATCTTCAGTGATCTATTTTGAATCGTCTCGTCAAGACAAAAAAATCAGTGTTTTCGAATTTTTTTTTTTTGACTTATAGAGATTGAGATATTTTATTTTGAAATTTGAGAGGGATTTTAAATGAAATAATTACGAAAATGCCACCCCCTCTATCTTTTTTTTTTTAATCTGAAGCATTGATGTGTTTTTTAATCCAATGTTAAAGTGGTTCTTATGGTTCTCATATAAATGTGGTTCTCATTATAATAGGACCCTATATATATATATATATATATATATATATATATATATATATATATATATATATATATATATATATATATATATATATCTTTTTCTAATACTTAGGGTTAACTAATGTCATAAAATAAAGAAATAATAGAGAGGGAGGAGGCGGCACTGTGCTTGACCGTGAGAGAGGAGATTGCCGTGAGTATTGAAGTGAGTATTGAAGAAGGACAGTAAGCTAAGCTGGGCTGGGCTTGCATTGTGATTAGGAAGACAAACCAAGGTAAGGTAAAAGGATTCTTTCGTTCCATAATTATTATTTTTGAATTTTAAAAGAACCTAGAAAATCCTAGAAATTCTTGAGATTAGATTGGGGTTTTTATTATGAATATTATTGGTTAATTAAGAATTAATCTAAGGACATTATATCGATCGGATCATTGAGTAATTGAAAATCTAATATTGAATTGGGTTAATGAGTATATGAATTAAATAATTTGGTTGATGGTTAGAAAATAAAAAGAAGAACAAAAACAATGTTTTTGAATCACCTAGGGTTCGGCCGAATGGCCTAGATGAATTTGGGGTGTGTCTTTATTTAGGTGTTAGGCTTTTGGTCTATTTTGTATAAAAACAGTTAGTTTTCAAACTGAAAAGGGACCAAACTGCAAGTTTACAAAGCTGAATGGATTAAATTCTGATTTCCAGTTAAGTTATTCACTGGACTGTTAACTAAGGGACTAAACTGAAAAGTCCAAAGTTTCTTAGGGACTGTTCTGTAAATTTTAAAAGTTGAGGGACTGTTTTGAAATTATTTAAAAGTTGAGGGACTGTTTTGCAATTTTTCAAAAGTTGAGGGACTGTTTTGCAATTTTTCAAAAGTTGAGGGGCTGTTTTGTAATTTTTCAAAAGTTGAGGGACTTTTTTGTAAATTTTATAAAGTTAAAGGACTTTGTTGAAATTAAGATACCTAAAGGAACCTTTTAAAATTAAGGAGAAGCCTAAAGACTTTAAAGGAGTTATATCAAAGGGAAAGAAGAAAAATAACACTTTAGTATTAAAAAGAATATTAAAAGACTTAAGTTCCTAAAATAGTAGGGTTCGAAATTGAAAGCTTCCGAATAAGGAAACTTTTCAAATAAAGAAGGTTACCCAAAAAGAGAAGAGGGACCGTAATTAGGAAGCTATCAAGGAATTAGACTTCCATTGAAAGGAATGAACCTAAGTGTCCTCTTGAGGAAAAATCTATAAGAAGAAAGTTTCTAAAATTAAGAAACTGCTAAATTAGGAAAGTTTCTAAAAATAGAAAGTTAGTTAACCAGTTAAGGTGAGTCTAAGAGTAACTCATAGGTTAACTAAAGAAAGGAAGTATAGGTGCATAAGAAGTAATAAACGATTACTTGTGCCTAAGTTATGTTATTCCGTGATTGTAGATTTCGCGTAAAGGCGTTGCTAAAGGAAGGAAAGCAAGGCTAAGGTAAGGGATTATACATCTTTAAGTTAATTGATTTCCGCTCCGTTTCATTATTTAGGCTTCCACATATTTCTTGGCGATGTACGTTCCTTGATACGTAAAAGCTGACCTCGCGTCGCATTTGTTTGACTCCCTCGTTTACCGTTATTTGCTAATCTTTTGTTATTCGTTTGCTATATCATCCTTTTGGTTTCGTAAATACAGAATTTTGTTGTTATTGTGAAAGTTCGTATTCTGTATAAAAAATGAGTTTTAATATGATGTGATTTTTGTTCCATTAATGATCACTAAGTTAGACAACCTGCTTCGGCGGGATATATTTGATATTTTGGCCTTCGGGCAAACTTACTTCACCGCTTCAATGTAGTAGTGGTGGAGTGTTCTGAATACACTGTTTAGGACTCTGCGGAGTCAACCTTTGTGCCCTTTGTGTGATTTCGAACCCTTTGTGGGTATTAGTGCTCTTTGTGGGCTTTTGTTCTCTTTATGGGATTTTGGTTTGATAAGTCAGTGGACCACTTATGTGATCATGATGTCTGTGAATGATTTGATTATCTACAGCTGGTATGGGACAGTTGTAGATAACTAGATCATTCGAGTCAACTTTGTTCAGCTTATCAGTCCTTTGAATTTCCTTATAATCTGTGAGTGGTTTAGTTAGTTAAAGCTGGTATGGGACAGTTTTAAATAAGTAAACCATTCGAGTCAATTTGAATCGATTTCGTCATCATTTGGAACTCCAAAATATTTGTCAACTCAGTTTGTGAAACCGTTGAGATTTTGAAAGACATGTGATTTGAGAATTTGTTAAATAATGATTTCGAATTTGTACTTCGTTATGTCTTCGATTGTTATTTGAAATTTGTATCGTTTGATATTCCTTCAGGTCAACTCCTCCTTAGTAACCGGAGGGGTTGTATATGAACTTACTGGGCATTGTTTGCTCACCCTTTCATTTTTTTTTCTTCCAGATATCATATAGAAAGAATGTGAAACGGTTCGGGAGTACTTCATAAGGAGTTCAAGGATCGTTTTTAGCTTATTTCATTTTAGTCTCTTTAGTCAGTTAATGCAGGTATTTGAGAGTTTGTAAGACTTTAAAGATTTTGTTGAGCTAATGGATTGTACTAGCCGTTGAAATTGTTACCGTTATCCGCCTTTAAGTTATATTCAAATCGTGGTTAATGTTTGAATTATGATTTTAGTAGCCGTTGGAGGTTATTTTATTATCATTTAAGTACTATTATTGTTGTGGAAATTTGGGGTCGTTACAGTTGGTATCAGAGCTTTGGCTTTAGATCTTTGGGAGTTTAGAATGGGTAAGGATAAGTTTGATTTTGATTTTAGATCTTTGGGAGTTTAGGATGTATGAGGATAAGTTTGATTTGGGCCTTTAGATCTTTGGGAATTTAGAATGTGTGAGGATAAGTTTGATTTGAGCCTTAGGTTTGACCTCAGCGTCATTCTTGGAGTATTTAGTGTAGATTGATATGATAAGATTAGTTGCTCCATCGGATTATGAAAGTTTAGAGGACTAAACTTCTTTTAAGGGGGTAAGAATGTAATAACCCGAATATTATTGCATTTATTTGGTAATATTTTTTTTTCTTTTTCTAAATTGGTTATTGGGTTATTTGATTAATTGGGTTATCTTTTTCTAAATGGACTAAGTTAAGTGGGTTAGTTTATTAAAATTGGGTTAGATGAGTTAAATTGAGTTGGGCTTTGGTATTGGGCTTAGGTTTAGTGGAACCTTTTTATAAATACTCATTTTTAATAATTGTTTTAGTAAGTAAATTGTTTCTTTAAAATTGAATTATTTGAATTATCTTTTTAATAAAAGATTGTGTTTGGGCTTGAATAATTATTGGGTTAAAATATCTAATGGGCTTAGAAGACCTAATTGGCCTATGATTAGAAAATCTCCATATATATATATATATATATATATATATATATATATATATATATATATATATATATATATATATATATATATATATATATATATATATATATATATATATATATATATATCTTTTTCTAATACTTAGGGTTAACTAATGTCATAAAATAAAGAAATAATAGAGAGGGAGGAGGCGGCACTGTGCTTGACCGTGAGAGAGGAGATTGCCGTGAGTATTGAAGTGAGTATTGAAGAAGGACAGTAAGCTAAGCTGCGCTGGGCTTGCATTGTGATTAGGAAGACAAACCAAGGTAAGGTAAAAGGATTCTTTCGTTCCATAATTATTATTTTTGAATTTTAAAAGAACCTAGAAAATCCTAGAAATTCTTGAGATTAGATTGGGGTTTTTATTATGAATATTATTGGTTAATTAAGAATTAATCTAAAGACATTATATCGATCGGATCGTTGAGTAATTGAAAATCTAATATTGAATTGGGTTAATGAGTATATGAATTAAATGATTTGGTTGATGCTTAGAAAATAAAAAGAAGAACAAAAACAATGTTTTTGAATCACCTAGGGTTCGGCCGAATGGCCTAGATGGATTTGGGGTGTGTCTCTATTTAGGTGTTAGGCTTTTGGTCTATTTTGTATAAAAAACAGTTAGTTTTCAAACTGAAAAGGGACCAAACTGCAAGTTTACAAAGCTGAATGGATTAAATTCTGATTTCCAGTTAAGTTATTCACTGGACTGTTAACTAAGGGACTAAACTGAAAAGTTCAAAGTTTCTTAGGGAATGTTCTGTAAATTTTAAAAGTTGAGGGACTGTTTTGAAATTATTTAAAAGTTGAGGGACTGTTTTGCAATTTTTCAAAAGTTGAGGGACTGTTTTGCAATTTTTCAAAAGTTGAGGGGCTGTTTTGTAATTTTTCAAAAGTTGAGGGACTTCTTTGTAGATTTTATAAAGTTAAAGGACTTTGTTGAAATTAAGATACCTAAAGGAACCTTTTGAAATTAAGGAGAAGCCCAAAGACTTTAAAGGAGTTATATCAAAGGGAAAGAAGAAAAATAACACTTTAGTATTAAAAAGAATATTAAAAGACTTAAGTTCCTAAAATAGTAGGGTTCGAAATTGAAAGCTTCCGAAGAAGGAAACTTTTCAAATAAAGAAGGTTACCCAAAAAGAGAAGAGGGACCGTAATTAGGAAGCTATCAAGGAATTAGACTTCCATTGAAAGGAATGAACCTAAGTGTCCTCTTGAGGAAAAATCTATAAGAAGAAAGTTTCTAAAATTAAGAAACTGCTAAATTAGGAAAGTTTCTAAAAATAGAAAGTTAGTTAACCAGTTAAGGTGAGTCTAAGAGTAACTCATAGGTTAACTAAAGAAAGGAAGTATAGGTACATAAGAACTAATAAACGATTACTTATGCCTAAGTTATGTTATTCCGTGATTGTAGATTTCGCGTAAAGGCGTTGCTTAAGGAAGGAAAGCAAGGCTAAGGTAAGGGATTATACATCTTTAAGTTAATTGATTTCCGCTCCGTTTCATTATTTAGGCTTCCACATATTTCTTGGCGATGTACGTTCCTTGATACGTAAAAGCTGACCTCGCGTCAGTATTTGTTTTGACTCCCTCGTTTACCGTTATTTGCTAATCTTTTGTTATTCGTTTGCTATATCATCCTTTTGGTTTCGTAAATACAGAATTTTGTTGTTATTGTGAAAGTTCGTATTCTGTATAAAAAATGAGTTTTAATATGATGTGATTTTTGTTCCATTAATGATCACTAAGTTAGACAACCTGCTTCGGCGGGGTATATTTGATATTTTAGCCTTCGGGCAAACTTACTTCACCGCTTCAATGTAGTAGTGGTGGAGTGTTCTGAATACACTGTTTAGGACTCTGCGGAGTCAACCTTTATGCCCTTTGTGGGATTTCGAACCCTTTGTGGGTATTAGTGCTCTTTGTGGACTTTTGTTCCCTTTATGGGATTTTGGTTTGATAAGGTCAGTGGACCACTTATGTGATCATGATATCTGTGAATGATTTGATTATCTACAGCTGGTATGGGACAGTTGTAGATAACTAGATCATTCGAGTCAACTTTGTTCAGCTTATCAGTCCTTTGCATTTCCTTATAATCTGTGAGTGGTTTAGTTAGTTAAAGCTGGTATGGGACAGTTTTAAATAAGTAAATCTTTCGAGTCAATTTGAATCGATTTCGTCATCATTTGGAACTCCAAAATATTTGTCAACTCAGTTTGTGAAACCGTTGAGATTTTGAAAGACATGTGATTTGAGAATTTGTTAAATAATGATTTCGAATTTGTACTTCGTTATGTCTTCGATTGTTATTTGAAATTTGTATCGTTTGATATTCCTTCAGGTCAACTCCTCCTTAGTAACCGGAGGGGTTGTATATGAACTTACTGGGCATTGTTCGTTCACCCTTTCATCTTCTTTTCTTCCAGATTTCATATAGAAAGAATGTGAAACGGTTCGGGAGTACTTCATAAGGAGTTCAAGGATCGTTTTTAGCTTATTTCATTTTAGTCTCTTTAGTCAGTTAAACCAACCTTGAAACGCTTTCCGGTCTTGAGCTATCGAACGATTTGATTATGTGATATCGAATCACAAACTTCGTTCTTCAACTTGCTTGAACTCTAGGCCTTGATCGATGAACGAGCGAAGACCCTCTTTCGGTATCCACACCTTTGAATGAATCCAAGAACAACTTCTTGATGATTGCTAGATCTAAACCTTGAAGAATATTGAGAGTATTTAAATTATGAATTTTGCTTGAAAATTTCGGCTGACCTTTTAGGTCTGACAGAACCCTTGTATTTATACTACAATAGTAGGAATACCTCTCCTAATCGTATTAGGAGAGACAGTCATCAAACCGCGCATGCGGCCTATTATGTCGCGCGGTATATTAAGCCATTGGCTTAATATGTCGCGCGGTATATATAGCCGATACGTAAACTCTCAACTATTCTTCCTCCGGTTTAACCAATTCATTCTAGTTGTGTGTGACCCAATAGGATTACATTATGTTGGCAATGAAGTTCGATCATATCGAACCTCATAAGACATAAGCGAACTCTAGCAAGCCATTATGTCTACCCAAATAATGCAACGTAAGAGTTCACGTTTCCAATGGTGTACTTCCATTTATCCCTTTGTCTCACGATGTTATATTTGAACACAAGTCATGGTCCTTGTCAACTTGTTATTGTTCAATGCTTTCTCGATTCTTGAGTATAATGATAATTCCAATCACATTGGGGTACGGCCATACACTTTCATCATTATCACTCATCGAGGGGCCCAAGCATAACATCTCTCTTCCGAGGGACAAATTCCTTCTTGACTTATCATCCTTCCCATCATGAATCCGATCATGCCAATGATAGTCTTTATAGATATCGTGTTAAGATATCGTTTGACTAAAATCAAACATGACTTTCATCATATGTAAGGTTACGATAATCTTAGGTCTGGGAAATAAATGAAGTAACCGTATGAGATTTAAGTATGACATTTGACCATGACATAAATCTCATGCGGGTCATGTCCAGTCACTTGTTCTCTAACAAGTACCCATAATTTCAATGTGCATCTCTTATGCATATAATCATCATATGATTATCCATTGATAATTATACTAATTTATTCTCTTAATGATTAGGGACAGAGATTATTATAAACAAATATACAAAACATATAATAATCAAATAATGAACATCTCATATAATAATAAATAATGTCAACACATAAGTCTATCAATCATAGGCCTAGGGCATAACACCAACAGAAATTGTTACTGTTATCCGCCTTTAAGTTATATTCAAATCGTGGTTAATGTTTGAATTATGATTTTAGTAGCCGTTGGAGGTTATTTTATTATCATTTAAGTACTATTATTGTTGTGAAAATTTGGGGTCGTTACAATATCATTAAGAAATACTATTGCTCAATCGGTATTTGATATCCCTTTCAATACGAGGAGTTAGGAGTACGAACCTTACCGAGGCGAATCCAATTTCTAGCAACTTGAAGTGTAAATTTTGTACTCTTTCCGTCCCGATTTAATGTTTTTAGTTTGACTTGAGACGACGATTAATAAAAGGGAAATGTTGTGAGTATGAAAAAATAAAATAGGAGAGAGAAAGTGGGTAGGGAATTTTTGTTGTGAGAATAACAAGTGAGTCTCATTGTCCATATTATGTAATAAAGCAACTAAAAATCTTAAACTGGAACTGAACAAAAAGGAAAGTAAGAAGTAAGAACCTTAAATCGAGGACGGAGGGAGTAATATATTAAGGCTCCGTTTGTTTCACCGTAAAACATTTTCCGGAAAATGTTTTCCGGAAAATAACCTGTTTTACGGTGTTTGGTTAGCCCCCGAAAAATGTTTTCCGAAAAATAACTTGTTTTCCGCTGTTTGGTTGTCCTAAGTAAAACGTTTTCCGGAAAGCATTTTACGCCCTTTCTAAGTAAAACGACCTACTGACCTTGTCCTAAGTAAAACATTTTCCGAAAAATGGAGGCCTTAATGTACAATTCATATTACGCACGGTACAACCACCCCCTGCCTACCCCACCCACCCCCCCCCCCCCAAATTTTTTTTTGTAATCGCCCCCCACCCCCTGCCTACCCAACCCCCCCACCCACCCCCCAAATTTTTTTTTTGTAATCGCCCCCCACCCCTTTGCCAACCCACCCACCCCTTTTTTTTTGTAATCGCCCCCTCCACTGCTACCCACCCCCCCCAAATTTTTTTTGTAATCGCCACCTTTCACCTGCCCCACCTCTAATTTTTTTGTAATCGCCTTCACCCCACTTCCCCCCCCCAAAAAAAAAATTGGTGGGGGTGAGTGAGGTAGAGCGGGGGCGACAAAAAAAAATAAAATTGGGGGGTGCAAGCAGGGGTGATTACAAAAAATTTTGGGGGGGGTGGGGAGTGGTGGGACGTTACAAAAATTTTTTGGGGAGGGGGGGTGGTGGGGGGTGGGTGGGGGTGGGGGTGGGGTAGGCAGGGGGGGCGATTACAAAAAAAAAATTTGGGGGGTGGGGGTGGGTGGGGGTGGGATAGGCCACCTTGTAAAATATGAGTCGTTTTACCAAACACCCGAAAACATTTTACACCCTTCCTCCGTAAAACATTTTACGCTCTACCTCCGTAAAACATTTTACAGGAAAACATTTTACAGGAAAACATTTTCCGGAAAACGTTTTTCGGAAAATGTTTTACGCCGAAACAAACGGAGCCTTTATAAAAAAAAAACCTTTTTTTTATAAAATAAAAAAGTTTAAGTAACATTTGTTTTAGTTAAGCATGGGACATAAAGGAAAGGCCCACTTCCTCTAGGGCCCCTCATGTGAGATTTAAACCTAATTTAAGAAATACTCCCTCCGTCCCATTTCAATTGGTCCCGGGGTGAATTTTACGATTTTTAATAAAAATGAATAAAGTGGATAGAAATTAGAGGAGAGAGAATGTAAAAGTTAAATGTGTGGTAAGGAATAGGAGAGAGAATGTAAAAGTAAAAAAATATTTAATAGGAGAGAGAATGAGTGGGAGGAATAGTAAGTTAATGATTGGTTTTTTTGTAAATATGTGGAGATGATAAGGGTATAAATATATGGAAAACTTTCCATTTATGGAATGGATCAATTGAAGTGGGACGTCCCAAAAAGGAAAGTGAACCAATTGAAGTGGGACGGAGAGAGTAACATTTTGCAAATTCCAAAGACACCCTTTGGTAAGACAAATACACAAATGCCCCCTTTTTTTGCAGGTACGTGCACTAGGCGTTTGTCACTTAACCAACCAAATCCAAAACTGAAAAATTATAATTTAGTCACTGAGATTTTCAAAATTATATATTGGTCACTAAACTTTCTGACATTTCAGACCAGTCATTAGATTCGAAATAATTTTAGTTTGCTCTCATAATTTACACATTTTACAACTCTTATAAGTTAATTATAAGACCACTTTGTCTCTTTTAATTAACTTATAAGACAAATTTTTCAACCAAAAAAATCAAAAATTTCAATAATAACAACGAATTGTTCTCATAATTTACACATTTACAACTCTTATAAGTTAATTATAAGACCGCTTTGTCTCTTATAATTAAATTATAAGACAAATTTTTCAACAAAAAAAATCAAAAATTTCAATAATAACAACGAATTGCTCTCATAATTTACACATTTACAACTCTTATAAGTTAATTATAAGACTACTCTGTCTTTCATAATTGACTTATAAGACAATTTTTTTCAACAAAAAAAATCAAAAATTTCAATAATAACAACAAACTACTCTCATAATAACAACGAATTACTCTTATAATTGACTTATAAGACAATTAACTTATAAGACTAATTTAAAAAGTCTTATAAGTAACATATAAGATTTTTTAAAAAGTCTTATAAGTTAGTTATAAGACCTATTTGAATATTGGAAACTGTGTTGTAAAAAAGTCTTATAAGTAGTAACTTATAAGACTTTTTTTAATAAGTCTTTTTACTTATAAGACTTATTTATAAAGTCTTATAAGTTACCTATATGACTTATTAATAAGTCTTATATGTAACATATAAGACTTTTTAAAAAGGTCTTATATAAGTTTCGTATAAAACTTTTTAAAAAGTCTTATAAGTAATTTATAAGACTTTTTATACGCAACATATAAGACCTGCATTGAACAAAATATAACATAATTTTCATAGAATTAGTGTTGTACATCAAAAAGTCTTTTAAGTTATTTATAAGACTTATTACAAAATCTTTTAAGTAATTTATAAGATTTTAAAAAGTCTTTTAAGTTACTTATAAGACTTATAAAAAAAGTCTTATAAGTAACATATAAGACTTATTAACCAAATTAACCAAATCATAAATAAATGTTAAAAGACATTAACAAATGTTAGTAACTTAACGAAAATTACAAATAAAGTTTTCAAACAAACGTTTTGCTTTAAAAAAAAAGTAATTTTTCTTCGCCCCATCCTCACCATATTAATATCAAAATGAACACTATCCAGAACAGAAGATGATCCAAATAGCTTAAAGTCAATATAGGGTTGGCAACCCCAGTATGAAAAAAGGCCACTAGCAATGAGATACAAAAACCTTGAAACCATTGCTCATTAAAGGAAAACACCTATCAAATCTCAAAAGCAAGTTCTAATGGATGTCTCAATTGGAAGCTTCGGAGCAAAAAAATATAATGAACAATGAGGAATCGCCAAACAATGTAAAGTAGATCTACTTGTCGGACTTGTAGATATAATCTCCGGAAAAGCAGATCTACTCGCCGGAGACATCAAATCTATCGAAGAAAGAGCCAGAGTCATCAGATCTGGTGGGATTGGTTAGGTAGGGGCGTTGGATATTGAGCTCGAAGAAGACGCCATAGAAGACGCTAGACTTTGCAGATCTCACCGGAGTTGTAGAGAATGACGGAGAGAGAGATCGCCGGCGAAATGGTTTGACGAAGGTGTGGGTGGCGATGGTAAATTTGAAGAGGGAGATAGAGAGAGTGTGGGTGTGTGTGTGTGTTTACAGAGAGAATCTGGTCGGAATGGAGGGTAGAAACGGAGGACAAGAGACGCCGGTGCCGGAGTTTAGGTCACCGGAGAAGAAAGGGATGGTGGGGTTGAGATTAGGGTTTGGAGAGAATGAGATTCACTCTGTGTGTGTGAGTGTGTTTTTAGAGAGAGGAAAAAAGAGAGAAAATGAAATTGAGAGAAGGAAAGAGAGGGGCTTAGACTTATATACATGAGGGTAGTTTTGGTATTTAAGAGTTTTATTTGACTGGTCAACGGAGGTGAGTGGTGTATACGGAATTATAATCTTAGGAGAACTCTCTTCTTAAGATTTACAAAAAGAATCTTCTTAAAAAAGAATAAAATTTGGATAGGGAGGCGAATTTATCCTAAAGGAAAATTATTAGACGAAGGGAGTATGTTTTTAACAATGACAAGTCATATTCCAATGGAAGAGTGATCGTGAAGTTCTAAAAAAGTATCATAATGTTCGAGAAGTTCTTTCACCATATTGTATTATAGATGCAGTATTATATTCACATATGAGTGAATATAATAATATTGCATGCAGTATTATATATTACTACATAAGAACTTTCAGGTTATTTCAATTTCATGAGAAACTTGAGAGAAAGTGATTTGTTCCAAAAGAAACTTTCGGGTCAAATTCCCTATTCCAATTGTAGTGTAGTGTGGTGCTTCCTTTCCAAAGATAGTCATTAGTGCTATAGGTAGGGTCTAACGGGAAGAGCATGAGGCAAAGCAGGTCGGAATCTGGTGTTGTCATTTAATCAAACAGTTGGCATGCAGACGAAATTACTCGGCTTTGGGATTCGGCACTTTGCATGGCATGGTCCCCTTGGGTGCTGGAAAAGACCCCCATGCGCTGCGGGCTGCGTCAATTGCTGCAACACATGTTCCTGTGCGCGTAGGGATGCCCATGGGGGGAACAACCGTAGGCATTCTGCTGGCCAAAGATGCAATTGAAGCGAAAACATGAATATTTGGCTCAACGAGGGTACATTACATTTGTCCTTTTTGCTTTTTCTTGCATGAATGAACATATTATATATAGATCCTTTGGACATGTGTATATTTCTGAAATTATGATAGATTTTCATATCAATGTCATTTTCTTGTTTACTCTAGATAATGAGGGTAAGTTTGGCTGATCTCTTCTCAAATATTGAGGTTCAATTTCAAGAAGGTTTTTGCTATCCTTTTAGGAACATCAGTTTTTCAATTTGGTTCACTAAGGGTGGTGGGATGGAGTATGAAGGAGGGTTATATTTCCCATATATGAAAGTTACTGCACTCACCATTCCTCTAGTTTAGCCTCAATTTCTTTGTTTATATTAATTTTCTTCCATGTAGCTGATCTTTAAGAAGTCCTTGTTAGGACCTAACTATGTAAATCACATAGTTATATATGGTTTTGACAAAGAAACATATCCAATGATATCTGATAGCCAAGATATCTCACGAACATTGGATAGCCAAGACTCAACCCGCACATCTCATGAATCAACTACTAGACAGCAATGATCAAATAAAGACCAATCAAATAAAATCAATGTATTTAATTACAAAGTGATCATTACATGTCAACCATCCAATTCCTTGACTCCTAATCTCCCTAATCAAAGAGCTAAGCCTGACAGCTAAGGTTCTCAACAGCAGAAGTCTCATCCCTCTGACAGCTATGATCTTCAAAAGACAACAGCAATGATGTATCTTTGTGATGACCAAGATGTGCCTTGCCCAAATCCCTCAACAGATGTTGCCAGGTCATCTCCACGAAGATCATATACAATGGTTGCAGATTCCAGCCTGTTATCATCCAGTCAACAAGGCCCTAAATGCAAACACTGTTTCACCCACATGCATTTACTACCTTGTCTCCTCCAACGGCTATATTCAAGCCTATAAAAGGAAACCTCCAAGACTGAAGACACTGCCCTTCCACACACAACTTTTGCAAACTTCCCTTCAACCTTTGCATACCTGCAAAACCTGCAACCAACAATCAAACAACTCTGAGACACTTGTGATTGTACTTCAGGTGTATAAACTACTTTGTAAAATCACTTAAGACTGACTTTAAGTGTGTATTGTAATTTGCTTCGTAACAAGCAAATCCCTAATTGACTGTACTAATTAGGAAGAGGAGGTTCAAGGAACTTGCCTAATCAACCATTGTAAATCTTAAAGGGAACTAGATTTAGTGGATTGATTTCACTTGTCAAGGTTGACAGTGAGGGTGGACGTAGGAGGAGTGAACTCTGAACCACCTTAAAATTCTTGTGTCATTTGGTATTATCACACACAAACACACACACACTTACACCAATCACTTTGTCTTTACATTATTTCACTTTATTCATTCCGCTGCACATTATACTCTTGCTTTTAGATCAGTTAATATCTGACAGCTAAGATTCATCCTCAGCTGTCAAAGCTTAACTGCCAAACCTTTTAACTGATTAAGCAAACAGGACCTTTCAGTCCTCTTTGCAAGGAATCTAGTAGTAAAGTATGTGGTAGGAATAAATGGTGCATCATGAAGCCATCATGGATGAACAAAGGGAGAAGGAGATTGTATTTTGTAACTGCCACAAGAAAAGCGAGGAACACACACTGGAACTGGCTTTTATTGTCTTTATGAGCAAAGCTCCATTAGTGAAATTTCAAGTATTGTGAGGATGAAAGGCTAAATGAATTGTCCTACTTCCTTAGATTCATGTTCAATAGTGATACTTGAGTTGGAGATACTTGTGGTCTCTGGGAGTACGAAGCATGGTTAGTTTTGCCATTTATCATAATTCTGCCCATAAATGTGAGGACTAAGCCAAATATTCATTTTGATGTATCTTTTTAATGTACTATATTGAATATGTATGGTTTCAGTGGATGCAACATCACTCTCCTTGTCTTTCCTTGAGTTTTGCCTCAAATTCTTTGTACATCGTAATTTTCTTCTTTATGTCATGTTCAGTTATAACTCTTCTTCACAGGAGATCTAGGAGCAAAGTCATCGGTTGGAATGAATTGTTTGTAATTGCAGAATGTGGATGAGCAGATGTATGAAGAATAAAGAGATTTCATTTCACAAGTGCCACACAAAAAAGTCAAAAACAGAAGTCCTGCTTTATTGGCTTGGTGAGTAAAGTTCCAATTTGCCATTAGTACCTAGCCTTTGCATGTGTTAATGTTCATAAAACAGTACTCCGTAATTGTTTGGTAATGAGCTGATGATTGCCTGCCAATTATTGTTCTACACACATACTCCCTCCGTCCCCAACCTAAATGCACAGTTTGACTTTTTTATGAAATTTGACCATACAATAACGAGAAATTAGAACATTTTGATGAAATTTTAAAAGTTGTTATTGATTTATTACTAACAACACTAACAATTAAAAGTTTTAAAATTTAATTATAATATATCAATTTCTCGTAGTTGTAAGGTCAAATGTCATAAAATAGTCAAAGTGTGCACTTAGGTTGGGACGGAGGGAGTAAGTATTAGCGTTTAGCTACATAATGATATTTAAACAGTAGGGTGGTGGTTACTATGTTTGCAGCAAAAGGGTGAAGGTGAACTTCACTCCATAGAAAATTGAGAAGAGTGAGTCCAAGTGGCTTCTATTTTATAAAAGAATAAGTTTAAAGGATAATCAGAATATGTTAAACCTGATATTTGTTTCTTATAAACAAATACTTGATAGGTACTTATAAAAATAAACACATGCTCATTTTTGCTTGGATTCTTCTAAAGCAATTATGGTGTAATTAAAAGTCAGAGGCTCAACATTCATACAAGCGTTAATACAAAAACAACATTAACAAAGCTTTAGTCCCAAAATGATTTGGGCTCGGCTAACATGAATCGTTGTATGGGATAAATTTCTCATGAAATCTCAATATGTAATATGAAATACTCTACGAAAACTTAAAACCATTTCTCATGAATATTTAGACTTCAGAAAAAAAAAAAAAAAAACTCCAGCCATTATAGAAATATTGTATTCCCTCCATTTGCCACTGACTCTATCTTTCCATTAAAGAATCTCTATCTAAATGTCCAATCAGAAAAAGAAAGGATCTCTATTCTCTATCTAAAGAGTCTCATTGCAAAACTTATCGAAGTTTCAAACATACATTCCCGAACTTACTTAACAGGGCTTGATTGATCAAAATTTTAAACATCCCTTGGTCATGTGAAAATCAGTTTGCAAGCCATGGTGGTTTGGGTATCATGGATCCTCATCTGTTCAATCAAGCCATGTTAATAAAGTGGTTATGGAGATTCCCTCAAGATCAATGCGGTTTATGGAAACAAGTTGTTATTAGCCGTTTCGGCAGCTATGAATATGGGTGGATTACTAAAGAGCGACGTTTTCCTTGCGGAGTTGGAGTATGGAAATATATAGCTAAAGGGCGGGACAACTTCCGAAACTTTATTCAGTTCAAAGTTGGCGATGGTTGCATAATTCGCTTTTGGACTGACTTTTGGTGCGGAGACTCTTCTCTGAATTTAATTTTTTCGGAGTTGCAAATTTCTTTGAACAAAGATGTCACGATAGCTGATGCAACTGTTACACTGAATGACCAGCGCGTTTGTAACCCCTGCTTTCGTCGTAATTTTCATTATTGGAAATTGAAGCTGGTAGATGAATTTTTAGGTGTCTTGGCATCTGCTCCCAAGCCTAGCGAAGGAGGAGATCACTTATGTTGGACTGCGAATTCTAACAAGAAGTTTTCAGTGAAGTCGTTTTATAAATATCTTGTTGGGAATCCATCAACTTTTCGATGGCATTGCATTTGGAGGTCAGCAGCCCCATTGAAAGTCTCCTTCTTTCTTTGGTCAGCAACCTGGGAGAAAATTCTTACTGGGGATAATCTTAGGAAAAGAGGTATAATTTTAGTTAATCATTGTTGCTTGAGTATGAAGAACGAGGAGACAGTCAACCATCTTCTTCTGCATTGTGATACAGCTAGGAGCTTATAGAGTATTGTGCTATCCTTATTTGGGATCTCGTGGACTATGCCTAATTCAGTGAAGAATTTTTTAGATGCTTGGTTCGGTGTTCACATTACAAAGGCAAAGAGAAGCCTTTGGGGAGCTGTCCCTCATTGTGTTATGTGGTCTCTTTGGCGAGAGAGAGGAATTGGAGAAGCTTCTAAGGAATTGCGTTGCCTACGCATAGGCTCTCTTTTTTTATGCTTGGCACTCTATTTGTTTTGGCTGAATGAGTTCTTACCCGATGCACTCATCCCTTTTGTGGATTTTTTTGGGGAGATGGGGTTTGGTATTAACTTCTTTTTGGGCTTGTTAGTGTGCATTCTTTTGTTTGTTCAGCACTTGGTCTGTTTTAACTTGTAAGACCGTCTGCCTTTTTGTAAGGGTTCGCCCCCCTTGGCGAATTTTCAATGGACATATTTACTTGTCAAAAAAAAACATTCCCAAAATATCTAGTCAGGGCGAATCCAAACTTATCTTCGTTCATGAATCATGTCCTTTGTAGGAAATGTAGTATTTCCCCACTCCACTCAATGAGTTTCTTTCGTTTTTAGGATCTCCTATTCAACAAGTCACTTCTCAATACTTAGAGATATTTTGAATATAAATTCCCGAAACCTAAATCCCTCCAAGAAAAGATCCGGATTTAGATTTTAAATGTTGTATTCCCTCCCTCTGCCCAATGATGTTCTTCCGTTTTTCGGATCTCCTATTCAACGAGTCTCTTTCCATTATATGTTGAAGTTTTAAATATACATTCCCAAAATCTGAAAAAGAACTCCAAGTAAATATCCAAATTAGATTTAAATGTAGTTTTCCCCCGCTCCACCCAATGATTTTCTTTCGTGTTTTAGATCTCCTATTCAATGATATCCGGAATTAGATTTTTCAATGTTGTATTCCCTCGCTCCGCCCAATGATTTTCTTCCGTTTTTAGGATCTCCCATTCAACGAGTCTCTTTTCAAAATTTGTTGAAGTTTTAAATATACATTCCCAAATCTAAAAGCCCTCCAAGTAAAGATCAAAAATTAGATTTAAATATAGTATTCCCCCGCTCCACCCAATTATATTCTTTCGTTTTTAGGATCTCCTATTCAACGAGTCTATTTCCAAAACTTAAATGAATTTTTAAATTTACACTCCCAAAATCCATATTTCCTCCAACTGAAGTTCCAGAAGTAGATTTTCTTCCGAGTCATGTCCTTTACAGGGACTGTAATGTCCTAAACAGGAAAATTATTATCCTCTTCATCCACTTAATGGGTATAGCTTTCCTTTTTAGGATCTCCTATTGAAAGAGTCTGTTTCAGGAAATAAACATAAACATTATTGTAAATATGGGCATGAGAAACCAGTTTAAATACCAACAAGTTTGTTGTTGCATTTCGTATTGGGTACCAGTAAACACTTGGGCAAGCTGATAGCATATATTTCATTCTTTCTGTTGAAGTAATGGACGCCAGCAAGAATTCAAAGATGGGAAAGCGCAAGGCGCCTCACCATACACCCCACCAGATTCAACAGCTTGAAGCGTATGACCAACTTTTACTTTCTTTCTTTTTTCCTTGTTTCCTTTTCGATCTCCTTTTTTTTCCTTCTTCATTGGGAGATATTATGCAGTATATACACTTTGTAGTCATTATGGTCACTCCAAACTACTGAGTAAATATATATGTTATGTTGAGTGAGGGGTTCGGATGTATTTTAAACTTCTGCCTCACTTATAATTAAGGCTCTATATGTTCTTTGTCTTTTTTTATTTTAATTCTTGTCGTCTCTGAAGGGATCTTTTGGATGGAAATATGCAGATTTTTCAAGGAATGTCGCAATCCAAATGAGAATCAAAAGAGACAGCTTAGTAGAGAATTGGGCCTTGGACAAAACCAGATCAAGTTTTGGTTTCAAAACAAAAGGAATCAAAGAAAGGTAATGTAGTGTGAGCAGTCTTTTTTGTTTTTCATTTAATTAGATGTCTCTTCTGCACTTGGAACATCTTCTGCCTCATTCATGGTACTTGATTTCTTTACATCTACATTTTAGGCTCAAAGTGATCATGTGGATAATAATGCACTTCGTTCAGCAAATGAAAGATTGCAGTATGAAAATCTGGCATTCTCAGAGAGACTGAAGAATGCAATCTGCCCAACCTGTGATGATCATCTACCTGTTGGAGAAGAAGAAAGAAAACTCAACATAGAGAAACTTAGAAGGGAAAATGATCAGTTGAGAGAAGAGGTCAGTTTCTTCCATTGTTTGTCTTCCTTTCGTAATGGTATTTTTGTTTCTACTTTAATTTTAAATCTATAATTTTGCAGTATGAAATGATTGCGAACGAGATTACTAGTAGGACAGGGAAACCAATCTCTCATTTGCTATCCATGCCACCTGAATCTCTTGAACGCTTGCTGAGTTTGCCAGCAAAGAGTTTCCTTGGCCAACAAAGTGAAAGTTCTTCCATTGTTCCTTGCACAGATTCCAAAAACTCTCATAATTCAGTAGTACCTGATGAGGCAATTGAGATGAGCGAAAATGATAAAATCATGATGGTTCAAATAGCCGGCCATGCTTTGAATGAATTGGCACATCTTTTGCTAGCAGTTGAGCCTCTTTGGGTCTGGTCGCCAACTTATGGCGGATTTGTTCTTCATTATGAAAATTATTTCAAGAACTTCCCCAATTCAAGGCACTTGAAATGCAGGATTTCTCGAAGAGAGTCATCGAGAGACTTTGGCTGAAGTACCAATCGCCGCGTCAGATTTGGTTGAAATGTTTATGGATGCTGTAAGCTCTACTTAGCTCTTTGTTTTCATCATGATATACATCAGATATACTCTACTTTTCTCAAAAGGATTGTGTAGTTGACTTCAGATGCATATTTGAAAAATAGTTAATTAAAGTCGTTAACTGAATTTTTTTTCCTGAATCACGCCTTCTACTTATAGGACCATGTTGTTGTTAATGAGTCACAAAGGATATATATATATATATATATATATATATATATATATATATATATATAGCTAATAATTTAGTTTATCATAAATTCTCTTTTCATGATTGTATACGAAGTTGATTGACAATTTTGTACAGAGAAAGTGGACAGATCTTTTTCCAACAATTGTCACGGAGGCAAAGATAATTGAAACGCTAGACACGGGAAGCAATGGTGGCTCTTTTAATCTGGTAAACAACCTTCATATTTAGTTTTATTCCATCCTCTCAAATTGGTTATTGAGCGACTAATTATGTAGATGTACGTACGAACACATATTCTGTCATCTCTTGTGGCACCTCGAGAGTTTGTCTTCCTTCGTTATTGCCTACGACTAGGTCCAGGCACTTTTTTCATCGTGGATGCATCATATGATAGTAAGATCCAGGACTCACTTCGTACCTTTTCTTGGAGGTTTCCTTCTGGGTTAATGATTGAAAGCCTCTCCAATGGAAATTAAAGGTGAGTTTTGTCATAATCCAGGAAATCTATAATGTTTGCTATTGTACTTAATTCTTAGTTGCACATCAACCATCGTACTATTTTTTCAAATATGCCACTGTGCTAAAATTCTCAGGTTCCAAACTTTCCTCGCTGTTATTAACTTCTATTAGAAATTTAAGGGGAAATTCCAGTCACCTCCCCTAAAGAGTAGCCAACGACCAGCGCCTTCCCCTTTCATTTTACAAATAATTATTATAACAAAGTATCTAATTTTCTTAATATGGCAGTTCCATTTGAGCTATTTTCTTGAAGGGGCATAAGAATACGTTCATATGTTTCTGTTAGACTTGATCGCTTGACTACGTGGAAATGAACAGCCAAATTATTAGCACAACTAGATCAGATTGAGTGCGATCTCTGAGGTTTTTGGTTAAATTTTCAAGTTTGGGCTATTTGCTTATTCTCAAGCTAGAAGATGACTAAGTGAGGGGAGGCATGAGCAAAAGCTCTATTCAACTTTGGTTCATATAGGTACCAGTTAGAGTGATATGAAGAACTATGAGTGATGTGCTAGTTGCCATATGCAATTGGTAGTTCCAAAGGATTAATCCAGGCAAAAATGTAACAAAAAGTATCAGGAATTAACGCCAAGAAAGAGGCCGCTACACGTAGTTTCTCACGCTTGAGTCGTCTTCTTGACTGAGGAAAAAATTGTCCTCTATCTTTTGACCAAAATCGAAAAGTTAGAATTATGATATATGCTCTTATCAATGATTCTCTTTTAGAAATTTATTGAAGTTTTAAACATACATTCTCAAAATCTAAAATTCGCCCACGGGAAGATCCAATATAGATTTAAATGTAGTATCCCCCCGCTCCAATCAATGATTTTCTTTCTTTTCTTTGGATCTCCTATTCAAGGAGTCTTTTTACAGAACATATTGATGTTTCCAAATATGCCTTCACAAAATCTAAAATCCCTCTGAGCGATGACCTAAAATTAGATATAATGGTAGTATACCCACGCTCTACTCCATGATTTTATTTCCTTTTAAGTATCTCTTATTCAACAAGTCTATATTCAAATCTTATTGAAATTTCAAATATGCATTCCCGAAATCTAAATCCATCCAAATGAAGATCTAAAATTATATTTAAATTTATATTCTCGTGATCCACTCCATAATTTTCTTTCTTATTTTAGGATCTCCTATTCAACGTGTTTCAAATATTATTGAAGTTTTAGATATACACTCTCGAAATTTAAATTCCCTCCAAATGAAGATTCAAAATTAGATATAAATGTACTTCTTCTTCCGCTCCACTCAATGGCTTTCTTACTATTTTAGGAGCTCCTATTCAAGAAATTTCTTTTCAGAACTTGCTGAAGTTTCAAAATATACGTTCCAAAAATCTCTCCCTCCAAGTAAAGATCAAAAATTAAATTTTCTTCTGAGTCGTTTCCTCTATAGGAAATTTAGTATTGTCTTCAGTCTACTCAAGTCTCTATCTTTCTTCTTCAGGATCTCTTATTGAAATAATCTGTTTTTGGTAATAAACTTTACTCTAAATGCCCGCGCAAAAAAAAAAAAAAAACAGTTTAAATATCAGCAAGTTTGCTCTTGCATTTGATATTGTGAACCAGAATACACTTGAGTAACCAGATAAGCAAATATTTCATTCAATCTGTTGGACAATGGATGCCCAATATAACTCTAAGATTGGAAAGAGCAAGGCGCCTTGCCATACTCCGCACCAAATTCAACAGCTTGAAGCGTATGACCAGCCTTTTATTTTCTTTTATTTGTTCCTTTCCTTTCCGATTCCCCATTTCTTCTTCTTCCTTCTGATATACTCTGCAGCGATGCTACTTTGTAGTCAATATGACCAGCCTTTTATTTTCAAAATGCTACTTTGTAATATTTTCTATATAGCCACTCCAAACTCCTGAGTACATATATACTGTGTGGAGTGGGGTTTGGTTGTTTTTTTAACTTCTGCCTCACCTATAATAAGGCTCTGCATGTTCTTGTTGTCTTTTTGTTTCTTTGTTTTATTTTCTTTTCGTGTGCAGAAATAATTTTTGTTTCTTTGGATGAAAGTGCAGATTTTTCGAGGAATGTCCCAATCCAAATGATAACCAAAAGAGACAACTTAGTAGGAAATTGGGCCTTGACCAAAACCAAGTCAGGTTTTGGTTTCAAAACAAAAGAAATCAAAGAAAGGTGATGTAGCGTGTGTAGTCTTTTATGTTTTTCATTTAGATTGACCTCATTTCTGCACTTGGGACATCTTCTGCAGGCGATAAATGTATTTGAACTTCTTTACACTCATCTATGTTTTAGATTCATAATGATCGCTTGGACAATAGTGCGCTTCGTTCTGAAAACGAAAGATTGCAGTCTGAAAATCTGGCTTTCTCAGAGGTACTTAAGAATGCCATATGCTCAGCTTGTGATGTTCATCCACCTGTTGGGGAAGAAGAAAGAAGACTCAACATAGAGAAACTTAGAAGGGAAAATGCTCAATTGAAAGAAGAAGTGAGTTTTTCCCATTTCTTGTCTTCCTTTCTTAAGGGTATTTTAATTACATTTTAATTTTAAATCGATAATTTTGCAGTGTGAAAGGATTGCAAACGAGATCACAAGCAAGACAGGGAAACCAATCTCTCATTTGCTATCCCTGCCGCCTGAATCTCTTGAAAACTTGCCGAGTTTGCCAGCAGAGAGCTTCCTTGGCCAACAAAGTGGAAATTCTTCTATTGGTCCTTGCTTCGATCCCACAAACTCTCATAATCAGGTAGCAGCTATTAAACCAATTGAGGTGAGCGAAGATGATAAAATCTTGATGGTTCAAAAAGCCGGCAATGATTTAAATGAATTGGCAGAACTTTTGTTAGTAATTGAGCCTTTTTGGGTCATGTTGCCAACATATGGCGGATACGTTCTTCATGATGGAAATTATTCCAAGAGCTTCCCCAAGTCTAGGCACTTGAAATGCATGACTTCTCGAATAGAGTCATCAAGAGACTCTGTTGTAGTGCCAATCGCCGCATCAAACTTGGTTGAAATGTTTCTGGATATGGTAAGCTTTAATTAGCTCTTTGAAAATATATTTAGGAAGATCATTAGTTAGATATGTCTTTTCAAACACGTTTTCCTGAACTTCCCATACTAATTATAGGAAATCTGCTGTTATTAATCAATTAGTGAAGCACAAAGTTATTTTATCTAGGAATTTCATGGGCATGACATGTAACTAGAATAACTAAGGATATTGCTCATATTTATTATGTCGAAATTCCCTTTTCATACTTGTGTGCTAAGTTTATTGATAACTGTATACAGAGGAAGCGGGCTGACCTTTTTCCAACAATTGTCATGGAGGCAAAGATTCTTGAAACCCTCAACACTGGAAGCCTTGCTGGATCTTTGCATCTGGTAAACAACCATCTAATTCAGCTTTATTGCACCCTCTAAACAATTAGTTGTTGAACGAGTTGACTAACTAAAATGACATTTTGTAGATGTACGAACGAACACATATTCTGTCATCGCTTGTGGCGCCTCGGGAGTTTGTCTTCCTTCGTTATTGCCAACAAATGGGTCCAGGCACTTGGTTGATCGTGGATGCCTCATATGATTTCTTTAGAGAAATCCAAAATATGCCCCCTACCCATTCATGGATGTTTCCTTCTGGCTTAATGATTGAAAGCCTCCCTGATGGAAAATCGATGGTGAGTTCTTTCATAAGAGCATCCAACTTTTGTTTCTGAACTCTTTGAGAATGCCCACGAAGATGTTGGAGATTAACAAAGTCTTGCTGATTGTATATAGAATCATTTTCTCTTACTTTTCCCATGCGATATCTTATCCGCATAAGATTATAGCGTAGGTTATCCGGCAATAAGAAACAACAAATCTGTTAAACCTGTGAAACAAAAATTTGCATTCTTGGTTTTTATTTTATTTCTTCTATCCTGAGGGTATGTGAGAGTTCCATTAGAGCTATTTTCTTGAAGTGGGATAAAGAACAAGTATTTATGTTTCTTTTTGACTTGATGACTTTATCCCATGGAATTTTAGAGCCAAATTATTAGCACTACTAGTTCAGATTAAGTGCAAGCTTTGATTCCATTTTTAAATGCAGTTACTTGGACAGATCACGTAGAAGTCGATGGCTCCCCAACTGATCCACTTTATAGCGATTTAATGTCTAGTGTACATGGATATGGAGCCAAGAGATGGCTCTCTTCTCTTGAAAGGATGATCGAAAGATCCCTTTATTCTTTTAGTCCAGGAATTACAAGTTCTCCTGAACTTGAAGGTACTAGTTCTTGACTCAAACTAAATTGTCGTCCACTATACCTATTTCCCTTACAATTGCAAGCAATTTCCGCTTGACCACAAGGATATATATATATCAGAAAGTTTATTTGTCTTTTTAAGGTTATATGGGTTTTTAATGTTCTGTTTTACAGGGATAAATATTGTTGAAGGTAGAAAAAATATCATGGCTCTTTCGCAGAGGATGATTAGGGAGTTCTGTACAATCTTAAGCATGCCTGAGAGATGCGATTTATCAAGATTTACTACCTGCAAGGTTAGGATGTCTGTTCGTGATAACAATGAACTTGGACAACCTCATTGCATGATTGTTGCTGCATTCACCTCCTTTTGGCTTCCGCTTACATTTGAAAATGTCTTTAATTTCCTGAAAGATCAACACAGAAGGCCTGAGGTATCGACCTTGAAACTATCAATATGATTAAGATTCTTTTCAAAGCCATCAAAAAATGCTTAATACTCCCTCCGTCCCCAAAATTTAGTCCATCTTTTTTGGTTATTAATTTGAATCAATTTTGAGCAATTATTTAGGTTATTTAAATAAGCTAATGAAAATCTAAAACTTATTTAAATAACCTAAATACTATCAATAACATGAATCAACTTTGAGATTATTTAGGTTATTTAAATAAGCTAATGAAAATCTAAAACTTGTTATTGATAGTATTTACAATGGTACAGAGGAACCAAAAAAGATGGACTAACTTTTGGGGACGGAGGGAGTATTAAGCATTTTTGATGGCTGTGAAAAGAATCTTAATCATATTGATAGTTTCAAGGTCGATACTAAGGCCTTCTGTGTTGATCTCTCAGGAAATTAAAGACATTTTCAAATGTAAGCGGAAGCCAAAAGGAGGTGAATGCAGCAACAATCATGCAATGAGGTTGTCCAAGTTCATTGTTATCACGAACAGACATCCTAACCTTGCAGGTAGTAAATCTTGATAAATCGCATCTCTCAGGCATGCTTAAGATTGTACAGAACTCCCTAATCATCCTCTGCGAAAGAGCCATGATATTTTTTCTACCTTCAACAGTATTTATCCCACATAACCTTAAAAAGACAAATAAACTTTCTGATATATATATATATCCTTGTGGTTAAGCGGAAATTGCTTGCAATTGTAAGGGAAATAGGTATAGTGGACGACAATTTAGTTTTGAGTCAAGAACTAGTACCTTCAAGTTCAGGAGAACTTGTAATTCCTGGACTAAAAGAATAAAGGGATCTTTCGATCATCCTTTCAAGAGAAGAGAGCCATCTCTTGGCTCCATATCCATGTACACTAGACATTAAATCGCTATAAAGTGGATCAGTTGGGGAGCCATCGACTTCTACGTGATCTGTCCAAGTAACCTGCAGTACGAAAATGGAATCAAAGCTTGCACTTAATCTGAACTAGTAGTGCTAATAATTTGGCTCTAAAATTCCATGGGATAAAGTCATCAAGTCAAAAAGAAACATAAATACTTGTTCTTTATCCCACTTCAAGAAAATAGCTCTAATGGAACTCTCACATACCCTCAGGATAGAAGAAATAAAATAAAAACCAAGAATGCAAATTTTTGTTTCACAGGTTTAACAGATTTGTTGTTTCTTATTGCCGGATAACCTACGCTATAATCTTATGCGGATAAGATATCGCATGGGAAAAGTAAGAGAAAATGATTCTATATACAATCAGCAAGACTTTGTTAATCTCCAACATCTTCGTGGGCATTCTCAAAGAGTTCAGAAACAAAAGTTGGATGCTCTTATGAAAGAACTCACCATCGATTTTCCATCAGGGAGGCTTTCAATCATTAAGCCAGAAGGAAACATCCATGAATGGGTAGGGGGCATATTTTGGATTTCTCTAAAGAAATCATATGAGGCATCCACGATCAACCAAGTGCCTGGACCCATTTGTTGGCAATAACGAAGGAAGACAAACTCCCAAGGCGCCACAAGCGATGACAGAATATGTGTTCGTTCGTACATCTACAAAATGTCATTTTAGTTAGTCAACTCGTTCAACAACTAATTGTTTAGAGGGTGCAATAAAGCTGAATTAGATGGTTGTTTACCCGATGCAAAGATCCTGCAAGGCTTCCGGTGATCGATTTTCCATCAGGGAGCCTTTCAATCATTAAGCCAGAAGGAAACATCCATGAATGGGTAGGGGGCATATTTTGGATTTCTCTAAAGAAATCATATGAGGCATCCACGGTCAACCAAGTGCCTGGACCCATTTGTTGGCAATAACGAAGGAAGACAAACTCCCGAGGCGCCACAAGCGATGACAGAATATGTATTCGTTCGTACATCTACAAAATGTCATTTTAGTTAGTCAACTCGTTCAACAACTAATTGTTTAGAGGGTGCAATAAAGCTGAATTAGATGGTTGTTTACCAGATGCAAAGATCCTGCAAGGCTTCCAGTGTTGTTACAGAATAGTAACTAATGATTATTCAACACAATTATTGCCTTTTGAGTATGTTTACAATCAAAGCTTCCATCATTATTTGTTCAGTAACTGATATATTGTGCTGTAGGTTCACACTCTAGAACAAGTCAATGACTCTAACTTAACTGGTGCTATGCTTGGTGGGAATTAAATACAGTTCATTTTTTCGTTTAACAGTCAATCCAAAGGCCTCACTAATGTCTAGATCTTCTAACTTCAGGCTGTTTGGGAGTTTCCGGTTGAAGTGGTAGAGTAGTTGTGCAAGTGGAAGCTCGACATTGATTAAGCCCATTGACACACCTTTCTGCTGTGCTCATTCATAATTTGGTCAATGCAGCTTGCTGGTGATGAGTTGGCCTTGCCTTGGCTCGGCCTGGGCCTTGCCTTGGCTTTGGCCGTGACTTATCCCATATTGATATCAAAAAGAAAGAAAATTGTGCCTTGACCTTATATATGAAGAGGCTGAAGCTGGGGTTTCAAGCATAAGTAGGTCGTGGCCTTGACCTTGGCGCCTAGTCAACGCTTATCCCTCCTAGTCAACGGGTCTCGCATTGTCCCGCGGGATCCCGTGTCCCGCAAATTGGACGGAGTATTTTAGTCCCGTCCCATTTTGTCTCGTTCCCGTCGCGGGACAACATAATTTCGTCCCGTCCCGTATTTCCGAATTGACAGCTCTACACATGATCAACAAATTCGTTAATTTGAAATTGTTTTAGTTACTAAGGGGTTCAATGTAAAATTTTGAAAAAGAGGGTAAAATTAATAAACACTCCCCCACAAAAATATTACACCCAGCCCCCACCCTCATCAGCCACTGTTCCCCATCCCCACCCAGACTTCATCACCGCCTTATAAGTGGACCCCACCGTTCCTCTTCCCAACGTCTCCGCCGATGCTTTCAATAGATCCTCCATACTGTAACACATCATCTCCGGCGCCGCATAACACTAGACTCCCTACACCTCCTTCTCCTTCCCATGAAAATCCCCCTTGATTGTTACCTCCCCTGCTACCTGTTCCTCTGCCACCGCCGTTGTTTTCTCTCCCCACCGCTACTGCCTATTCGCTGTCGGGGGTTCTTTTACTCCCCACAGCAGCTCTTGGCTTTGAGTTTTTATTTCTTCTGCTCATACAAATTGCCATTAATGTAACTAAAATGCACAGAAGAAGAAACCCCCGACGGTTTCGGCTATTATCCCGATGAGCTTCTTCCTCCGGCGGTTTCTCGATTTTGTAGTTGGAAGATTTTGTGGGTAAGACGGACTAATAGAAGGAGATAACCCAGAAATGGAGCATGGAACGTTAATCTAGTCGCCACACAAATCAATGTTACCTGAAATGTTGAGGCATTGAGTCGAATCGGAGCACGGGTGACCGGGATCTCGCCGGAGAGATGATTGTTCGATGCATCCAAGAATCTGAGACTAGATTAGTTACTCTCCCATTGATGCAGTCTTTCACCCCTTGCCACCGGCAAACATCGCCGGCGGCGGTGGTCGGACTCCATTGAAGAGAGTTTAAAGGAACGATTTTGGACTTCAAATCCAAAAGGGTATCTCCATCGTTGGCTACTGATGAACCAGGAAAGAAACAAAGTAACAACAGGAAGTAGAAGGAGAGAGAAATTCCACTTACAAGGCGGTGATGGAGTCTGGGTGGGGACGGGGAACGGTGGCTGATGTGTCACGACCCTAAACCTAGGCATCATTTTGGTCACATGTGGAGCACGTGGGGTTGGGGTGCATTGCATCTCATCTTATGCATTTTGGCAATTGGAATGATTATGTGTTCATTTTGGTATTTGGATTGGTAAATGGGATTTGGTTATGTGTTATTTTCATAAGTTGATAAATTACGTGATTTTAGATGTTATTAAATTAATTTTAATTATATAATGTCTAATTAGAATAATTGGGAATTAATGTAGTGATGTTATAATATTTGAAATATTAAGGGAGAAGGTATAAAAAGTTGAGGGGCTAATGTGTAAATATAACTTCAAGGTGTTTAATTGTAAAAGTTAGAACTTGGAGGTGCTTAGTTGAAAATTGGTTTATATAAATATCTTTAAAGGATTCTCCCAGAAGCAATTAATCTCTCAGTTCTTTTCTTTCTCTATCTCAGTACTACGTATCATCCCATAACCTAGGGTTACCTTCAGAAAATCCTAGCAAATCAACCGTTGATTCGTTTTCAATTTCGACTTCATATTTGTGATCAGGGAGTCGATTAGAGCAAGTATAGTGGATTAAATCTTCCTTTTATTTCGTCCTATTTTGATAAGTTATTATGATTTTGTTCAAATAATTGTTCATACAAATAAATAATGTTATTATGTGGTATAAATGATCTTTGGTAATGTTGGATCATTTTATTTGGAGGTTTAGAATGGAAAGAAAATGATGTGGGTGGAACTTGAACACTTTCATGTCATGGCCTGAGAAATGGGTTTGAAAATGATATAGTTATTGTTTATATATGTTGTATACATGTTATGTGGCTTGGAGGGAGTATATTTATGGGTTATAACTCAAGTATACTGATGTTAGAGTGAGTTCATGGCTCTTTGTAGTAGCTGAAATGAGAACCTGCAGTTGTCTAGCTGTTGCTGATGTTGTTCAGCCAAGAACAGTGAAATCTAGGGTTGGGCACGACTCGTGCCCTGTAGCACGAGTCGTGACCATGTCAAGCCAAGTCGTGCGACACTAGTTGCCAGAATGGGATGAGTCGTGACCTATTGGGGACGACTGTATCTGAGTGGGGTGTAATAGGGCACGAGTCGTGCCCTGCCCTGCAGGCTCTGAACCATTTTCTAAGCTTTGAAACCCTAGTCTAACCAGTATATAATTGAGCACTCTTCAACTATGATTCTAGTGCAGCTTCAGTACTATACAATGGAACTTTAAATGGCCCAAAATGATATTGGGAAGGGCTTTAAATATTGTCTTGAAAATGGTTGGAAGGCAATGTAAATAGTTAACCAAAGTTGATAAAAGCTTGGTATTTGAATACGGAACCTTTCTAGAAGGTGTTTAATGTTATGTTATGAACGCGTAAGGCTACTTGTATGTCATTGTACCTCTACGTGGTTACTTGTATATGGTTACCGGTTTATTTAACGCATTAAATAAATGTTGCACTACGTCATTGGTTTGGGCAGGAGCATTAATACCCTGTTACTGGATTATATATTGTGTAATGAATATGTAGGGCGTACGTGATAAACATTGTGCCCATATGTGTTTACATATTCATTATTAGTTGTGCACATAGTGTTTAAATACGTGTTGCACTGTTTAATTTGTTGAGCATGAGTATTAATACCATGTCATTAGATTGTTGTTATTCAATAGTGTTTAAATACATGTTCCACTATTGTGATTGGTTTAACATGAGGAATAAGTGCCATGTTATGTATTGATATCCCATGAGTATTAATACCATGTCATTAGATTGTTGTTATATCAGCTGATCATTGGGGGTATATGGAATACTATCACTTATGAGAAAATATTTCACAAGGTGCTTAGATTTCCTTATACCTGTGACCTCTCCCCCTTATGTGGCCACGGATTGGGGGTACAGCTTCTATGGATATGTGCAGTCAGTTCCTAAGATAGCTGATATCTTATATGGGTCTCTGAAAGGGATCGTATAAGACATGAATATGCATCAGCAGTTCACAAATGATCGGAGTATTACTCCCACTGTTGTACTACATATGATTCAGAGGGGGAAGGTAGAGAAAAGGTAACGGAATGTGTTTACCGCTTTACTAATGTGATTATGAGTAACCTGTTTATGTGTTGCATATTGTATGGCATATTGTTGCATACATAATAGCTTGCTGAGATTTATTCTCACCCCTTCTCCCTTTATTGTTTTAGATCCCGCTGAGACAGGAGGACCGAACCGGTGAGGCCGAAAAGGAGTTTGGACATCTTTTGGGTTGTCAGGGTATGTGTTGGTTTGGGGAGTTGGGAATGTCGTGGTTATTATTCTTTTGAGGAAAGTTTTGTATATAAAACTTTTATAAACATGTTTCAGTTGTGTTGTGTTGTAATTAACTTGAGATTGGTTTGTTTTAAAGTTGGCTTGTGTAAGCCTTTACAGTTGTAGTACTTGTAACTTATACAGGTTATAACTGGTTAAACAGGTTTATATATCACCTCCGGGTAGAGGGGTTATTTTGAAATTGTTTTGAAAAAGGGTTGTTATACTTTTCAAGTAATATAAAGAAAAGTTTTTTTAAAGAAGGTATTTTGGGACCCTCCATCCTGGGACACGAGTTTATAGGTTCCGGGAGTTGGGAGGCGCCCACAGTTGGTATCAGAGCTTTGGCTAGAAGTCAAGGGTAGATGTCTAGTCTAAGGGGGAGTGTGTGATATCTGACGCCGAGTGTTTAATGCAGGGATTGTTGTAATGGCTGGAACTGGTGATGACCAGCAGAGGGATCAGGGGAATATTGGTGACATGGGAGCTGGGGGAAACCAGAATGCTGAAATGATGGCTATGTTTCGGGTTTTCCTTCAGAATATGGCAGCTCAGGGTCAGGCGCAGCAGCAACCTGAGGCAAGGCCAGCACATGGGTTAGAAAAGTTTATTAAGATGGCTCCAACAAGATTCGACAGGGATCCATATCCAGTGATAGCTGAGAGATGGTTGGAAGCTATGCATAAGATTTTTGTGGCAATGGAGAGTACAGATGAAGAAAAAGTCAGATGTGCAGTGTTCAAACTGGAAGGTCCTGCAGAGCACTGGTGGCAAATCCTTAAGGAAAGTTGGGAGCGGGACCACACGCCCCAAACTTGGGACAACTTTACTGGGAGATTCAAAGAGCATTTCATTCCCGTGTTTACTAAAGACAAGAAAGAGGTAGAGTTCGTGAAGCTTGAGCAGGGAGCAATGACAGTGGCCCAGTATTCTGCAAAATTTACAGAGCTAGCAAGGTATTGTCCACATCTTGTACCAGATGAAGGAAGGAGAGTCTACATGTTTTTTAAGGGACTGAGGTTGGAGTTCAAAAGACAATTGTTGACTCATGATTTTCCCAACTACCAGACAACAGTTAATATGGCATACAGAATTGAAAATGACATCGAAGAACATCGGGGTAAACCTGAAGGTAGTGGAATCAAGACTAAGTTTCCAGGCCATAGTTCAGGTTAGAGCAAGGGTCAGCCTAAATCTTCAACTTCTAGAGTGGTTAAGGGAGGAACAGTCACAGTTTCAACTCGTCCTATATCTAGCCAATTTGGGACTATTTGCAACTTTTGCAAGAGGATAGGACATTCTGAAGACAACTGTTGGAGGAAACAGGGTAAATGTCTAAATTGTGGAGAGATGGGGCACTTCAAAAAGGATTGCCCTAAATTCAAAAAGGGTCAAGCTGCGGGTGGTAGATAGCAAGGTGACCAGGCCAGAGTTGGGGTTAAGAGGAATGTTGAGGGGAAGCCTAAAGAGAGAGTACAAGGTAGAGTGTTTGCCTTGGGCACGGTAGATCCCACCGCGGTCATTAGAGGTATTGTCCCTATCTCAGGGGTCAGTGCTCGTATTCTTATCGACCCTGGATCGTCTCATTCTTATGTGGCATCTCATTTTGCATTCACATTGCATAAGTTGCCTAAGTTGTAGCCCTATGTGCTAGAGGTTTCTACTCCTGTCGAAGAGTGCCTCGAATCCTCTTTGATCTATCATGATTGTGAGGTGATTATTTGTGGGCATGTATTGCCAGTGGACTTGGTAGAGTTACCAATCCAAGATTTTGATGTTATTTTAGGCATGGACTGGTTGAGTTATTTTCATACCTTGGTGGACTGTCGCCAAAAGCGAGTCACCTTTTCTATGCCTGATGTGCCTGTGTTTATATTTGATGCTGATAAGTCTTTATTTGGCATTCATGTTATATCTGCACTAAAGGCTAGGAAGTTGTTATCAAAAGGGTGTGAGGGATACTTCGCATATGTGTTAGACTCTAGTAAGAAGTCTCCTGAACTATCTTGTATTCCAGTTGTGAATGAGTTTAGTGATGTATTCTCAACTGAGTATTCTATGCCTCCGGATAGAGAGGTGTATTGACTTATTGCCAGGTACTTCACCAATTTCTAAAGCACCTTACAGAATGGCTCCAGCTGAGTTAAAAGAGTTAAAAATTCAGTTGCAAGAATTGTTAGACAGGGGTTTCATTCGTCCCACTGTTTCACCCTGGGGAGCACCAGTTTTGTTTGTTAGGAAGAAGGATGGTACATTGAGGTTGTGTCACTACAAGAAAGTTGGTTATTTACGGCACTCATTTACGGCGGGTGATACGCGTCCGCCGTATATATTAGTTATATACGGCGGATGATACGTGTCCGCCGTATATAAATAATATATATGGTTGTATACACAACTGCCATATATATTTGTTATATACGGCGGCTCGAGCCATCGTAAATACGTTATATACGTAAATTTGACATATACGTATATGAGATTTAAGTTATATACGGCGGTATATAAGTAGCCGCCGTAAATAGTTACTTATATTCGGCGGTTGAGACGCGTCCGCCGTAAATAGTGCATAATATTTACGGCGGTGTATAATATCCGCCGTAAATAACAATAAATACCGGGAACCCAAAATTTCCCACTCTCAGTTTCGCGCAAAATCCATTTCTCTCTCTCTCTCTCTCCTCTAGGGCAATTTCCTACGCCGCCGGTGACCATAGCGACCATGTTTTCTTCGATCAACAACGAATCAGCAGGCATATATTTCTTTCCCCTTTTCTGATTTACTTTTAATTTTTGGGTTTTGTTGTTCTTGGTGGTGGGTTATTGAAACCTCTTGTTCAATTTCTCTCTCTCTCTCTCTCTCTCTCTCCTCTAGGGCAATTTGCGATGCCGCCGGTGACCTGCATAGCGACCGTGATTTCTTCGATCAACAACGAATCAGGTATATATTTCTTCCCTCTGATTTACTTTTAATTTCTGGGTTTTTTTGTTCTTGGTGGTGTGATCTGTTGTTGCTGTTGCTGGTACTGTTGTTGTTGTTGTTGCTGCTGTTACTGTTGTTGCTGTTGTTGTTGTTGTTGTTGTTACTGTTACTGTTGTTGTTGTTGTTGTTACTGTTGTTGTTGTTGTTGTTGATGTTGTTGTTGTTGTTGCTGTCACTGGTACTATGTTCATTTATCCTTTAATGAATTTCTTCTTTCTTTATCGAATAAAGAGAGAGAGAGAGAGAACAAAAGCAAGGGCACTACATCTCATTGGGAGATAATAGATAAATATCAGGAGGCTGAAATAGGGGGATAAAATTTCTGACAGCACAATATTCTTTTGAGAACTTTATGTTTATTTTAGACCCAAAACAATTAAAAGCTAGCAATATCAACAATCAGAAAACTAGATTACACAGTGAAGAGATAAATGGAACTAGAAAAGCACGCCTTCAAAACCAGAATCATGAATCAAGATAGTGCTTTGGGAAAAACATAAATATAAACAAAAACAAACAAAAACAGAAGGTTCAAATACACATGACAAAGAAACTTACCACATTCATTAGCCCAAAGTATGCAGTGGGACCAAATGGAAGATGACTGATAATTAAACCATCTGGTACTCCACGATGTTCATGAACTAACACTACATCTGTAAAATCATGTGCTCGGCAGGTTTCAATAATTTCAGAAATAACCTGCAATGAACAAGATTAGGATAAGAAACATGGTCATGGATTAACTTCCCCGAAATAAAATCTCTGCACACAAAATGTCTCTCAAACTAAAAAAGATCGACGCTCATTTAGCTAGTCATTAGATTTGAAATCATCCCTTAATGCTACTACATGAATCATTTATATCACGTTACATATTATTAGCTTCTCAATTAGGGGGGGGGGGACTTGTGAGAGAGAACGAATGAATGTTGTCATGGGGTTATACTATATCATGGGCCCAAGCTCGACTAATAGGCTAGGCTCCAACAATGTATATTATCTATCGAGCCAAAAGTTGTACATATTTAGACTATGTTTATTTATGAGTTTATTTTTATTCTAAAATTTGTGTCTCTCGATCTTATATATAGGTTGTATTTTAATGTTATAAATATCAAGTCATATATGGACAAAAGTTGGATTGATTTGGGTAACCGAATTTCAAATGAGTATATGTCTGGGATTGACAACTTCCTCGATTTTGCATTCTCAAAAAAGTCTGTTGGTGTTAAAGAAATATATTGTCCTTGTAAAAAATGCGCAAATCGTTACCAAAAAGACCGTGCAACCGTGAAATCACATTGTATTGAAGTGGGATTTCAAAAAAATTACAAGAATTGGACTAGGCACGAGGAAGAGTACATTTCGGCGTATAAGAATGATAATAATGATAGGACAACTGAAGATGGCATTGAAATTGAATTGGGCGTACAAGATTGTATGAGGCGAATGGTACATGAAGGGATGGGTATGCCGGATAGTAACCAGCCAGGAATTGAAGAAATCGTACAATCAGATGCAGCCAAGATTGTATGGGCGTGCAATATTGTATGGGTGAATGGTTATATTTCCGCCGTATATAGTATTTATGGCGGAATACCCGCCGTATATACTATATACGGCGATGCTTTATATGGTGCTTTATATACGGCGGATAGTCCGCCGTAAATGACATATACGGCGGCTCACTTTCTATATACGGCGGTTAAAATCCGCCGTATATAAGCATGTTTCCTGTAGTGTGTATTGATTACAGACTACTGAATCAAGCTACTATTAAGAACAAATATCCTCTTCCTCACATTGATGATTTATTTGATCAACTCCAAGGTTCCGTTATATATTCCAAGTTGGACTTGCGTAGCGGATACCATCAGTTGAAAATCAAGCCAGATGATATTTCTAAAACAGCTTTCAAAACAAGGTACGGGCATCATGAATTTCTTGTTATGCCATTTGGGTTGACTAATGCACTAGCCGTATTTATGGACATGATGAACCGGATCTTCAAGCAGTATCTTGACAGTTTCATTGTGGTTTTTATTGATGATATCCTGGTATACTCAAAATCCAGGGAAGATCACGAGAGGTACTTGAGAATTGTTTTATCCGTGCTTCGTGAGAAACAGTTATTTGCAAAGTTCAGCAAATGTAAGTTTTGGCTGGAACAAATTTCTTTTTTGGGTCATGTGGTATCCAGTACTGGTATTGCAGTAGATCCTACAAAGATTGATGTCGTAGTCAACTGGAAACAGCCTTCTACAGTGACAGAGGTTCGTAGTTTCCTTGGTTTAGCGGGGTATTATCGAAGATTTATAGAGGGATTTTCGAGGATTGTAACTCCGTTGACCAGATTGACTCGGAAGGATGTACCATTTATATGGGATGCTAAGTGTGAAGCTGGCTTTACTGAACTGAAGAAGAGATTGACTTCAGCTCCTATCCTTACACTTCCAGAGGGTTGTGAGAATTTTGTTATTTTCAGTGATGCTTCTAAAGAGGGATTGGGTTGTGTCCTTATGCAAAATGGGAACGTAATTGCGTATGCTTCAAGGAAGTTATCACCAGCGGAGCAGAATTATCATACCCATGATATGGAGTTAGCTGCTATTGTTTTTGCGTTACATAAATGGAAACACTACTTATATGGATCCAAATTTGAGATATTTACAGATCATAAGAGCCTGAAATACTTGTTTACTCAAAAGGAATTGAACAACAGACAGAGGCATTGTTTGGAGCTTCTAAAGGACTATGATTGTGTTATTTCCTATCATCCCAAGAAAGCTAACGTGGTGGCTGATGCTATTAGCCGTAAGGCTCATTTATCATCCTTGGTGTCTCAGGAAGTGAGAGGTGATATGTTATTTGCGAATGTCAGAGCTGTTCCTACTTTATATGGAGATCTTTTGGAAGCCCAGCAAAATGATATTGAATTGAAGAAAATTAGGGAGAAATTGCAAGATGGAAAGACTGGGGAGTTTTCACTAAACAGGGATGGGATTCTAACCTTCAAAGGCTGGATTTGTGTACCTTCTTCCCCAGAGATCAAAAGGCAGGTATTAGAGGATGTCCATAAGTCTAAATTTGCTATTCATCCTGGAAGCACCAAGATGTATCAGGATTTGAAGAGAGGTTACTGGTGGAATGGTATGAAAAAGGAGATTGCAGAATTCGTATCAAAGTGTCTGACTTGTCAACATATCAAAGAGGAACATCAGAGGCCAGCAGGATTACTTCACCCCTGGATATTCCAGAATGGAAGTGTGAGGGCATTTTTATGGATTTTGAGACTGGATTGCCTCCTACTTCGAGGAATATGGATGCGATATGGTTGATTGTGGATAGACTGACCAAATCAGCTCATTTTCTACCAGTTTCAACCAAGTATTCATTGGAGAGATTGGCCCAGTTGTATATTCGCGAGATTGTGAGATTGCATGGTGTACCTGTCAACATCGTTTTTGATAGGGATTCGAGATTCACCTCGCGGTTTTGGAGGGCTTTGCATGAAGCCTTGGGGTCCAAGCTGTGTTTTAGTAAAGCATTTCATCCTCAGATTGATGGGCAGACTGAGAGGACCATTCAGATTCTTGAGGATATGCAACGGGCTTGTGTGATGGACTTCCATTCATCTTGGGAAGACCATTTGCCTTTAGTGGAATTTGCCTATAACAATAGCTACCAATCCAGCATTGAGATGGCACCATATGAGGCACTGTATGGGAGGAAATGTAGGTCCCCAATGTGTTGGGACGAGGTTGGTGAAGCTAGACTTTGGGGTCCAGATTTGGTTAGAGACTCAACTGAGAAGATCAAAGTGATCCGTGACAGATTGAGGACAGCCCAGAGTCGTCAGAAGAGCTATGCCGACACTAGAAGAAGGGAGTTATCCTTTCAGGTTGGTGATCTTGTATTTCTGAAGATTTCACCAAGAACATGGATTAAAAGGTTTGGCAACAAAGGGAAGTTGGCTCCTAGATTTGTTGGTCCATTTGAGGTTTTAGAGAAGGTAAGTGAGTTAGCCTATCGATTGGCTCTACCTCTATCTATTTCTTCTCTCAATGATGTATTTCATGTGTCCATGTTGAGGAAGTACTGTTATGATTCCTCTCATGTATTGAGTTCTCCTCCAGAGGATGTCCAGGCGGATATGACCTATGTGGAGGTACCATTGCGGATTCTGGAGTGGCAGGTCCGGGAATTGCGCACCAAAAGTATTCCGGTGGTGAAAATGCTGTGGAGGAATCACACTATTGAGGAAGCTACTTGGGAATTGGAATCTGAGATGAGACAGAAGTATCCTGATTTGTTTGATCATTCAGGTAAGTGAAGTCCAAATTCGGGATGAATTTTATTTAAGGGGGAGTGAGTGTCACGACCCTAAACCTAGGCACCATTTTGGTCACACGTGGAGCACGTGGGGTTGGGGTGCATTGCATCTCATCTTATGCATTTTGGCATTTGGAATGATTATGTGTTCATTTTGGTATTTGGATTGGTAAATGGGATTTGGTTATGTGTTATTTTCATAAGTTGATAAATTACGTGATTTTAGATGTTATTAAATTAATTTTAATTATATAATGTCTAATTAGAATAATTGGGAATTAATGTAGTGATGTTATAATATTTGAAATATTAAGGGAGAAGGTATAAAAAGTTGAGGGGCTAATGTGTAAATATAACTTCAAGGTGTTTAATTGTAGAAGTTAGAGCTTGGAGGAGCTTAGTTGGAAATTGGTTTATATAAATCTCTTTAAGGATTCTCCCAGAAGCAATTAATCTCTCAGTTCTTTTCTTTCTCTCTCTCAGTACTACGTATCATCCCATAACCTAGGGTTACCTTCAGAAAATCCTAGCAAATCAACCGTTGATCCGTTTTCAATTCCGACTTCATATTTGTGATCAGGGAGTCGATTAGAGCAATTATAGCCAATTAAATCTTCCTTTTATTTCGGTCTATTTTGGTAAGTTATTATGATTTTGTTGAAATAATTGTTCATACCAATAAATAATGTTATTATGTGGTATAAATGATCTTTGGTAATGTTGGATCATTTTATTTGGAGGTTTAGAATGGAAAGAAAATGATGTGGGTGGAACTTGAACACTTTCATGTCATGGCCTGAGAAATGGGTTTGAAAATGATATAGTTATTGTTTATATATGTTGTATACATGTTATGTGGCTTGGAGGGAGTATATTTATGGGTTATAACTCAAGTATAATGATGTTAGAGTGAGTTCATGGCTCATTGTAGTAGCTGAAATGAGAACCTGCAGTTGTCTAGCTGTTGCTGATGTTGTTCAGCCAAGAACAGTGAAATCTAGGGTTGGGCACGACTCGTGCCCTGTAGCACGAGTTGTGACCATGTCAAGTCAAATCGTGCGACACTAGTTTCCAGAATGGGATGAGTCGTGACCTATTGGGGACGACTGTATCTGAGTGGGGTGTAATAGGGCACGAGTCGTGCCCTAGGGCACGAGTCGTGCCCTGCCCTGCAGCCTCTGAACCATTTTCTAAGCATTGAAACCCTAGTCTAACCAGTATATAATTGAGCACTCTTCAACTTTGATTCTAGTACAACTTTAGTACTATACAATGGAACTTTAAATGGCCCAAAATGATATTGGGAAGGGCCTTAAATATTGTCTTGAAAATGGTTGGAAGGCAATGTAAATAGTTAACCAAAGTTGATAAAAGCTTGGTATTTGAATATGGAACCTTTATAGAAGGTGTTTAATGTTATGTTATGAACACGTAGGGCTACTTGTATGTCATTGTACCTCTACGTGGTTACTTGTATATGGTTATCGGTTTATTTAGTGCATTAAATAAATGTTGCACTACGTCATTGGTTTGGACAGGAGCATTTATACCCTGTTACTGGATTATATATTGTGTAATGAATATGTAGGGCGTACGTGATATACATTGTGCCCATATGTGTTTACATATTCATTATTAGTTGTGCACATAGTGTTTAAATACGTGTTGCACTGTTTCATTTGTTGAGCATGAGTATTAATACCATGTGATTAGATTGTTGTTATTCAATAGTGTTTAAATACATGTTGCACTATTGTGATTGGTTTAACATGAGGAATAAGTACCATGTTATGTATTGATATCCCATGGGGTGGATATATTTTCAAGTATCTACTATGTGCTTGAATGTGGTTATATCAGCTGATCATTGGGGGTATATGAAATACTATCACTTATGAGAAAATATTTCACAAGGTGCTTAGATTTCCTTATACCTGTGACCTCTCCCCCTTCTGTGGCCACGGATTGGGGGTACAGCTTCTATGGATATGTGCAGTCAGTTCTTAAGATAGCTGATATCTTATATGGGTCTCTGGACTACTACATTTCTGACCTAATGTAACGCATCTAATGCAACGACAGAGCTAATGTAACGCATCTAATGCAACGCCAGAGCTAATGTTACGAGTCTAATCCAACGAAAGAGCTAATGTACCGGCTAATGCAACAACAGAGGTAATGTAACGCATCTAATGCAACGACAGAGCTAATGTAACACATCTAATGCAATGCCAGAGCTAATGTAACGACAGAGCTAATGTAACGGCACATTTTGATTAATGCAACGGCTTTGATCTCAGCGTTACATTAGATTTTTTGGTGTTAGATTAGATTTTTCTAATGTAACAGTTAAATTACTAATGCAACGCCGAAACCCTAAACCCTAAACCGTAAACCCTAAACCTATATCCTATATCCTATATCCTATACCCTATACCCTATACCCTATACCATATAACATATATACTATATCATATACCCTATACCCTAGCTATACCCTATACCCTATACCCTATACAATATACCCTATAACCTATATTCCATATACTATACCATATGCCCTATACCCTATAACTTATACCCTATACCCTATAGGGTATAGGGTATAGGGTATAGGGTATAAGGTATAGGGCATAAGGCATAGGGTATAGGGTATACCCTATAGGGTACAGGGTATAGGGTATACCCTATACCCTATACCTTATAGGGTATACCCTATACCCTATAGGGTATACACTATACCCTATGCCCTATATCCTATACCCTATACCCTATAGGGTATAGGGTATACCCTATAAGGTATAAGATATATGGTATAGGGTATAGGGCATAGGGTATAGGGTATATCCTATAGGGTACAGGGTATAGGATATAGGGTATACTCTATACCCTATACTCTATAGGGTATAGGGTATACCCTATAGGGTATAGGGTATAAGGTATAGGGCATAGAATATAGGGTATACCATATAAGGTATAGGGTATATGGTATACCCTATAACCTATACCCTGTACCTTATAGGGTATATGGTATAAGGTAAAGGGCATAGGATATAGGGTATACCCTATATGGTATATGGTATATACCCTATACCCTATACCCTGTACCCTATAGGGTATAGGGTATATCCTATAGGGTATAGGGTATAGGGCATAGGGTATAGGGTATACCCTATTGGGTATAGGGTATACCCTATTGGGTATAGGGTATAAGGTATCCTATAAGGTATATGGTATATCATATACCCTGTACCCTATAGGGTATACCCTATACCCTATACCCTATATCCTATAGGGTATACCCTATACACTATGCCCTATACCTTATACTCTATACCCTATAGGGTATACCCTATACCTATAGGGTATACCCTATAGGGTATAGGGTATAGGGCATAGGACATAGAGTATAGGATATACCCTATAGGGTATAGGGCATAGGGTATACCCTATGCCCTATACCCTCTACCCTATAGGGTATACCCTATGCCCTATACCCTATAGGGTATACCCTATACCATATGCCCTATACCTTATATCTATACCCTATACCCTATAGGGTATAGGGTATTATAGATTATATGGTATAGAGTATAGGGTATAGAGTATAGGGTTTAGGGTATATGAGGTTTAGGGTATGAGGGTTTATTAATAAGTATTATTAATATTTTAAAAGTATAATTATTTTTTAAAATTTATTTTTGAATTGAGATAGATATTTTAGACATTTTTTGGTAAGAAAGTTTTTTTTTTAAATTATATAAAATAAGTTAGAAATTAACTAAATATTTCTATCATTTATTACTTAGGTATATTAATATTTCTTAGAAGTTTAAATTATTAAATTAATGAGTATTATTATTAATTAATAACATTATTATTATTAATTATATAATAATAATTATTAATATATTCAATTATTTAATTGAATAATTAACAATAAAAGTATATTATATAAAAACATTTACTTTAAATTATTAAATTAATGAGTTTTTTTTTTAATTTTTTTTTTTGAATAGAGATAAATGTTTTAGACTTTTTTTAGTAAGAAATTTTTTTTCAAAAAAATTATTTAAAAATTACTTTTTGTAAATTTCAGTAATAAAAAAGTCTATAATATTTTTTCCTAATCAATAAAAATTACTAATTATTATTAGTACTATTATTAATATTAAATAATTAATTAATTATATAATTAATAATTAATTAATAAATATTATTGATAATAAATATTATTATTATTGATATTAGGCATAATATTATTTTATAGTTTAAATTATTATTGTTATTAATTATTTTTTATATCAATTATTATTATTATTAAATATATAATAATTATTATTAATATATTCAATTATTTAATTGAATAATTAACAATAAAAGTATATAATATAAAAACATTTACTTTTTTGATATTATGTATTATTACTAGTTATTATTAATATTATGATCCATGTGGTTATTTGAGACCCAATAAAACAATGCCATATGACATTGTTTTATTGGGTCTCAAATAATCACGCGGATCATAAGCTAAACCAAATTCAACCATTCACACATTCAATCCAATGGTCCACAACTATTCTAAACAAAACCAATAAATCCCTATTTCTCTCTCTTTATTTTCATTTTCAGTTTATCAAAAAAAGAAAACCCGTTTCTCTCTCTCTCTCTCTCTCTCTCTCTCTCTCTCCACGAGACCCAGGCACCTAATCCCACGCCTCCTCAATTTCTCTCTCCGTCTCTCTCTCTCTCTCTCTCTCTCTCCACAGACCCACGGGAATCCCACCCTTCCCTTTCCCCCTCAATTTGACTCTCCCCCTCAAATAATCCATGCCTGCCTTCCTCATCTTTTCTTTCCCCAACCCACGCCACTACCCTTCATCGTCTCCGGCGACGGCAACGGCAGCCGTACGGTGTATCCTTCTCTCCGCACACTCCGGCCACAGATCTGGGTCATCTCCATCTCCTTCTCTCTCTTCGCACACTCCGTCTCTCCGTCATCGTCTCCGGCGACGGCAACCAAACGGTGTCTCTTCTATTTCGTTTTGATTTCTTCAATCTCTCCACACCCTCCGTCTCTCTCTCAGATTTGATTTCTTCAATTTTGTTTTGATTTTTGTTTTGAAGAAACTTAATTTATTCTATTTTTGTTTAGAATTGATGGGTTTGGTTTTTTGGTGTTGTTGTTAGTGATGGTGGTGATGGTAGAGGGATGGTGGCGCCGGTCATTGAGACGGTGGTTGATGGTGGTTGATGGTAGTTGTGGTATAAGGAAAGTTTAAGGGACTGTTTTGACAATAATAAAACTTAAGGGACTGATTTGACAATAATAGAACTTAAGGGACTGATTTAAAAATATATACAAAAAATTATATAAATAAATAAATATATATATATATATATATATATATATATATATATATATATATATATATATATTTCTTTTTTAATAAGAAAAATATCAAATTAGCGACGAAAATATCCGTCGGTAATTTGGTATATCAAAAATAAAAAATATTGAAAAAAGAAAATTAATAAAATTGTGAAAATATGTAATAAATTTTAGGTACTCATCTACTTTTTGGCGTTACATTAGGTATTCAACTACTTTTTAAATTGGCGTTGCATTGGTACTCATCTACTTTTTGGCATTGCATTAGGTGTTCATATAGTTTTAAAATTGGCGTTACATCAGGTATTTATCTGATGCAATGCCAAAGCTCTGGCGTTACATTAGCTTACTATGTCGTTGCATTAGACCTAATGCAACGCAAGAGAATGCAACAGCCATTTGGCGTTACATTAGGCCTAATGTAACGGTTTTTAGGCCCTAATGCAACGAAAATTGGCGTTACATTAAGTCAGAAATGTAGTAGTGTAAGACGTGAATATGCACCAGCAGTTCACAAATGAGCGAAGTATTACTCCCACTGTTGTACTTGTTGGTGTAATGCCCTAGGCTTTAGTTATGTTTAACTGAAAACCGTTATGTATCATCTTTATCGTTTATGTTTATTATTTGATTATTATATAGTTTGCATATTTATTGTAATAATCTCCGTCCCTAATTATTAAGAGAATAATTAGTATAATTGTCAATGGATAATCATATGATGATTATATGCATAGAGATGCACATTGAAATTATGGGTACTTATTAGAGAACAAGTGACTGGACTTGACCCGTATGAGATTTATGTCATGGTCAAATGTCATAATTAAATCTCATATGGTCACTTCATTTAGTCCCTAGACCTGAGATTATCATGACCTTACATATGATGAAAGTTATGTTTGATTTTAGTCAAACGGTATCTTAACACGATATCTATAAAGGCTATCATTGGCATAATCGGATTCATGATGGGAAGGATGATAAGTCAAGATGGAATTTGTCCCTCGGAAGAGAGATGTTTTGCTTGGGCCCCTCGATGAGTGATAATGATGAAAGCGTGTGGCCACACCCCAATATGATTGGACTATCATTATACTCAAGATCGAGAAAGCATTGAACAAATACAAGTTGACGTGGACCATGACTTGTGTTCAATATAACATCGTGAGACAAAGGGAGAAATGGAAGTGTACCATTGGAAAGCGTGAACTCTTACGTTGTGTTATTTGGGTAGACATAATGGCTTGCTAGAGTCCGCTTATGTCTTATGAGGGTCGATATGATCGGACTCATTGCCAACATAATACAATCCTATTAGGTCACACACAAATAGAATGAATTGGTTGAGCAAAAGGAAGAATGATTGAAAGTTCAGAACTGGCTAATTATGTCACGCGACATAACTAGCCATCGGCTAGTTATGTCACGCGACATAACTAGCCACCGCACGCGGATTGACACTGGTCTCCTAATTCGATTAGGAAACATATTAATGCTAATGTAGTATAAATATGAGAGGTCCTCAACCCTAATGGTCTAGCCGAATTTTTCAATAGAAATTCACAATCAAAAGTCCTCTCAATATTCTTCCATAAGTTTTAGGAATCTAGCAATTCCCAACCCGAGAATTGTTCTCGACATTCATATTTGTGTGGATTACCAAAAGAGGGTCTTAATTTGTTCAAACAAATCAAAGACCTAGAGTTCAAATCTGAAGATCCAAAGGAGTTGAAGATTTGAAGATTTGAAGATCAAAAGTTTGTGATTACGAATCACATAATTATCCGTTCGATAGCTCAAGACCGGAAAGCAATTTAGGTTGGTAAATTCTATCTCATAGCTATTCAATTTAATTGTATAGAACGGATCTTAGGGCTTGGGTTTTGTGTTAATTTTATGCTTAATTCCGCTGCGCATGGACCCATAAAACCCAACAGTGGTATCAGAGCCCCGTTCGTATGATTAAGTTTGAATTAACATGCTAGAATTAAGATGTAAATCGTTTATATGCTTATTGCATGTCTTTGTATGCGGTAGAATTTTGATTGTTTATGTGAAACAATGTGAAAAACGTTTTCGAATTATGATGAATTAAATCTGTAAAAGGGCTGTTTTATATGATTTAATTGTCATGTGATCTGAATTACATGAATCTGGAAATCCTGCGAACTGGCTACCTATGTCGTGCGACATAGTAGTTCACAGGAGAAAATCTGGTAATCTAGCCAATTATGTCACGCGACATAACTAGCCACTGGCTAGTTATGTCACGCGACATAATAAGCCGGATCTGAGCAGAATCAGTTTGTTTAATTTTTCTGCTATTCTGTGATTGTGTTTACAATCTGAGATGTTTTATGTCTTAATCTGGATGCTATAAATTTCTGAAAATAAAATTTATAGGGCTATGCTAGATTAATTCATTGTTTATGATGCATGCTTAATTAATTTAAATGTGTTTTTATTAATTGTTGCGATGCATGAATTATTTGTTCTTAAGTGTTAAGAATTTTATTAGATGTTTAGTTGAAACATTGAATTGTGATTTCCTAAAATGTTTAGTTGAAACATTGCATTATAGTTTCCTAATATGTTTAGATTTAGACATTGTAAATTTTTGATTTTATGATTGTTTATGGAAACAAGTCATAATTACGCAAAATTTAAAAGGAAACTGATTGTTTATAAAAGGTAATGATTATGTTGCCAAATCAGAGCTGATTTCTAATTGTGCATGACTAGGAGAGTTCTGTCTAAGGAAGAGTTGGTACTTAAGTAGTCCTTGTGGCTCACCTATCTTCCTGGGAACTTACCTGGTGCATGATTGTGACTATCTTTGCTGATATGCTTATAATCTACCTTAAAGAACCTTCATTTAACTTTTAAGTTCTTTATGCCAATACATGATTAAAACACTTGAGACCACTCGGATAGTTTTGGGTGGGCTTGCCATAGCAAGGTGCTTTGATTCTATTCCGTTTGCGAGCAAGATGAGGAAATGGTGGTTCCTATACGTTTAAAATGGATGAACTTAATTGGGTTATCAAAATGGTTTTGGACCCAAGGCATAAGATGAGATTAAAATATGCTTGGACATATGTTGTCTTAAATAAATCTCATAAAAGATCCTAAGAGTCATATATGATATGATTGATGTTTTCTACCTAATTAGTTTAATCTTGAGCGGTGCGCCATAGCGTACTTGAGATTAAATTAAAGTTGGATCTTAGCCCATTAAATGCATATTATGCTTATTTGCATTGGAAGGTGTATGATTTAGTGGGAGTATTTGTAAAATACATTATTTGCTCTTAAATGATAAATGTGTTGATATTGATATGTGTTCATATAATTTGTATATTTTGTTGTAGAAATGGCATTACATAATGATAATTGCGATTCGTCCTTATGAAGGACAAAGTTCAAAAGGAACAATACATAATGTGTACGTTCTTGACGAATCCGTTCCTACTGAACCCATTGCAAATGTTGCAAAGGGCAAATAAGGAAGCAACATTAGAAACATATTGATGATTCTGACAATATTGCTTGCCTTGTATTTGCCACCATGTTTAAAGGCTCTTATGAAGAACCTCGAACACATGGAACTGTCTTTTGTTCTATCACACCGCATAAAGGAAATGTTCCAAATGCGAACTAGGCAAAAGATATATGTTGTGGTGAAGGCTCTCAATTCATATGATGAAAGAAGGAGCAATCCGCAAATTGTGTTAATGGTTGACACAATAAAGGGGTTCATAAAGGAAGGAAAAGAAGGTAAAGCAAAAGTTGCTAAACCTAGGACAAATGTTGTCATAGCCGAAGAGGCTAAACCCAAAGTATCTCAAAAGGATGCAGTTTGCTACCATTGCAATAAGATTGTCATTGGATGCAAAGTTGCAAGGCTTATTAGGAAGGCCTAAAAAGTTGAAGAAGGGCAATATGATTGCTACTACTTCAAGTATCTATATGATAGATATTTTCCCTTCGACTTCTTGTTCTTGGGTATATGATACCGGATTGGATCCCACATTTGTTTAAATGTGCAAGGAACAAAGAATAGAAAGCCACTCAAATAAGGTAAATTATACCTATGCATGGGAATGGAGCAAGAGTTGCAACATTAGCCATAAGGGACTTATGAAGTCACTTTGCCTTGTGAAGTAGTACTTGTTTTGAATAAGTATGACTACGTTTCGAATTTGAGTAGGAGTATTATTTTCGTTTCTTAAATGGATGATGAAGGATATAATTTTCTTATTTTCAATAAGAAGTTTTATATTCATTTAATGATATGCCTTATTGTATTGCATATGTCATTGAATGGTCTTCATATCCTTGAAGATGAGATACAAAATAATATTGAAGATATCTAAAATATAAATGGGAATTCTCAACCAAACAATATGAACAATTCGTTCATATGGCATTGCCGGCTTGGTCAAATAAATAAGAAACATATATCTAAACTCCATTAACATGGACTTTTAGACTCATATGACCATAAATCATTTGAGGAATGTGGATCTTATTTATTGGGATTATCGACCAGACCACCCTACACTAAGAGTAGTGGGAGGGCTAGTGACTTATTGGTCATTATACATGAGATGTATGTGGACTGTTAAGTAGCATTGCTAGGGGAAGACTTCGGTATTTCATCAAATTTCACTAAAGACTTATCTAGATATGACGATGTCTATCTGATGAAGTCCAAAGGTGAATCGTTTGAGATGTTTCGAACATTTCAAGATGATATACAAAACAACCTGGTAAAACTATTAAGTACTTCGATTAGATCGAGGTGGTGAATATTTGAGTCAAGAGTTTGACAATCATCTCAAAATTATGAAATCGTTTCAGAGTTGACTCCACCCGGAACACCACATTGTATGATGTGTCTGAAAGGAGGAATTGAACCTTGTAGGACATGGTTCGTTCGATGATGTGTCAATTAGACTTTCCTATTTCCTATTTCCTTTTGAGGATATGCATTAGAAATAATGCAGTTACACTGAATTGAGTCCTTACTAGATCGGTTCCTAAGGCCCCACATGAGATGTGGCATGGAAGAAAACTTAGTTTGTCTTTCATTAAGATTTGGGGTTGCAAATCTTATGTAAAGAGACTTGTCTCTTATAAGTTAGCACCAAATCTAACTAAGTTATTTTCGGAAATTGATCTTACAACCACAAAAGAGAACAAAACGTTTGTTGCTCTATACGATTTGTTTCTTGAGAAATAGTTTCTCAATAAAGAATCTAGTGGGAGTAAAATTAATCTTGAAAAGAGTTTGAGAACCTGAAAATGACATGGATCCAAGAGTAGAGACAGAACCAAGTTCACAAAGGAGTTGTGAAACCGGTTTAAGATGCACAAGTCCATCGTAGATCGGATAGGTTACGATCCAAACTCAAGAAATATTGATTTCTCGTTTCGGAAAGTAATAAAGTGGAAGTCATTGAGAATGACAATCCTACTTCCTATTTTGAGGCGATGTCCACTCCTAATTTGGATAAATGGTTAGGAACCATGGAATCCGAATTACAATCCGTGTTTGACAATCAAGTTTGGAACTTGATTGGGCTACCTGAAGGTGTAAAAACTAAAGGGTGCAAGTAGGTCTTCAAAGACCGACATGGATGTGAAGGTGTATACTTTAATGACTAAGGATTGTAACAAAGGGATTTAGGCAAATTCATAGTATTGACTATGTTGAAACCTTTTTCGCCAGTTACAATGTCGAAGTCTGTTAGATTTTCAATTGCCATTATCCCATATTGTGACTATGTGATATGACAAATGGATGTCAAACGACTTTCTTTAAATGGAAAGATTATTAAGGATGTGTATAGTACACAACCCGAATAGTTTGACGATCCAAGAAACTCTAATAGAGTATGCATGTTGCAAAGATTCATGAGATGGGTTGAAGCAAGCTTAAAGGAATTGGAATCTTCGTTTTGATGAATTGGTCAAAGAGTTTGACTTTATCAAGTACGAAGATGAACCTTGTGTATGCATGAAATTCAGTGGGAGCGTGGTATTATTTCTATTGTTTATTACAATGATATCTTAATCATTGGAAAAACAAGTTCCGATACTTAAGAATGTTAAGTCTTGGTCAAGGAAAGGTTTTTCAATGAAAGATATGGGTGAAGCCGCTTACATCCTTGGCATCAAGATCTATAGAGATGGATCTAGAAGGATAAATTGGTTTGAGTCAAAGTGTTCACATTGACAAGATTCTTAGAAGAGTCTAAGAAGAGTAGCTTGTCAATGGGTCATGGTATTTCTCTTAGAAATATTCATTGTCTTATGACAACTGATGAGCAAAAGGGAAATGAATGAAGTTCCATATGCTTCGGCATTTGGATCTGTCATGTATGCCATGATTTGTACTAGACCCGGCATCTCATATGCTCTAAGCATGATGAGTAGATACCAATCTGATCCTGTGATGAGAACCATTGGATGGCAGTCAAGATGATCCTTAAGTACTTAAGAAGAACTAAGGATACGTTCTTGGGATTTGAAAGATTGGAAGTTAATCTTGTTGTAAGGGTTACATAGGTGCTAGCTTCCAAACTAACAAAGTTATTTTAAAATCGCAATTAGGATTTGTGTTTATGCTTATTAGAGGTGCAAGTTTGATTGGAAGAGTTCCAAACAGAAATTATAGCCGATTCTACTACTAAGGCCATATTTTAGCAACATACGATGTAGCTGAAAGAGGCAGTTTGGATCAAAAGTTCATTTAGTGTTTTGGAAACACTTCAAGTGTTTTTCCAAGTATCACTAATCCGTGGAACTTTGTTGTGATAATTATGGTGTCATTTGTGCAAACAATGGAACCAAAATCACAACGGTGATCCAAACACTCACTTAGACGTTCTTCGAGGAATTCATAAAGAATGAGAAGACGTTAAGGTATACAAAATATCAACCGATGATGACATAATGGATTCACTTACAAAGACCCTCGCATAGGTGAAATAGCCCGGATCCGAGCAGGCCTCGCGGCCCCGGCATCTGGCATCTTTCGCGTTGGAGGTGTCTCGCCGTTTGTTTTCGCATTTGTAGAGTCGCCACGCCGTTTTTATTAAGCCCAAAACATTGAAAAAGGGCATCAGTTTAAAGATAATTTTAAACTGTTTTTGTGTGATGAGATTTTGAGTTCGGAGGTCAGATGACTCCCAGGAAGAGAATATTGGAATATTAGAGCTCACCCGAGTAGCCTCGTAAAACGAGTCTTTCGGATACCCCTAATATCCTTTAAATGTTGTGTGTGTGTGTGTGTGCTTTTAAAAATGCATGCTGTATCGGATGTCTACATTGTATGCTATGTATGGAAATGTATTGAAATAGTATAGGAAGGAAGCCTTACCAATGTTGGTTCGTGTCCTGTCTTCCGCGAATGGTGTTTGAGGTCGGAGTAGCGTTCCTGCGGATCGGGATTGCTTGGGAGATGCCGGTTGTCCGCGACGAGTTTCGGCGTGAGTTGAGGTTGCGAGGCTGCGTTCGGGCAGGTTCGGCGTGCGTGGGGATCGTCGGGATCACTCGGGCAGGTTCGGCGTGCGTTGTGGTGGCGGAGTCACTCGGGCAGTTTCGGCGTGGTTTGGGATCGTCGGGTTGACTCGGAAAGAGCCGGGACACCGTGGAAAGACCAGGCAAGGCCTCGGAGTACCACGAGGGGCCTCGAGTACCTCGAGAGTGCCTCGGGCAGCGCGGGAGCGTCTCGGGAGCGCTCGGGAGGCTTCTGAGCACCACAAGGGAGCTCGGAAGGCCTCGGAAGGATCCGAAGGGGCGGGAGTGCCTCGAGAGGACTTAGGAGGGAGCCGAAGGCTAAGGGAGGAAGAGAGAAGAGGGAGGTGTGTGAAAATGAGGAGGGGGAGCCCTCTATTTATAGTAAAAATTTCGGAGCAAAGAGGTCCGTCCGGACCTTCTTGGTTATCCGTAATTTTGGATTTCCTCGATTTGAGGGAATGCAATGATGGAGAATATTTTGGAATGATGGTGTTCCCTGAGCAATAAGGTCCGTACGGACCATCTTGCATGCAAAGAGGTCCGTACGGACCAACTCTGCAGGGAAGTAATCATTTTCCCCGGGATTTGAGGGAATATTGTGGACTTTAAGGGGATTTAGTAATCATTGAAATAAAGAGGTCCGTACGGACCTTAATTGCTTTTCTGATTTCCTGAAAATTCCCAAAAGGTCCTTTTGTCCCTTTTTATCCCAGGAAGGCTCCTCCCTTGGTTTGGTTGGGGGTTTGAGAGGGTTTTGAGAGGGTTTTGAGTGAGAGAGGTCTCCGAGACTGCGTTGATGAGTCTGCGGTGTTTCCCGTGTGTTTGAAAGGGGGTGATCCAGATTGGGGTACTTACAATAGGCAGAAGCATGGTGGGCATGTTAGATCTATGAGTATTCGATACATAAATGGAGCCTAGTGCAAGTGGGAGACTGTTGGTGTAATGCCCTAGGCTTTAGTTATGTTTAACTGAAAACCGTTATGTATCATCTTTATCGTTTATGTTTATTATTTGATTATTATATAGTTTGCATATTTATTGTAATAATCTCCGTCCCTAATTATTAAGAGAATAATTAGTATAATTGTCAATGGATAATCATATGATGATTATATGCATAGAGATGCACATTGAAATTATGGGTACTTATTAGAGAACAAGTGACTGGACTTGACCCGTATGAGATTTATGTCATGGTCAAATGTCATAATTAAATCTCATATGGTCACTTCATTTAGTCCCTAGACCTGAGATTATCATGACCTTACATATGATGAAAGTTATGTTTGATTTTAGTCAAACGGTATCTTAACACGATATCTATAAAGGCTATCTTTGGCATAATCGGATTCATGATGGGAAGTATGATAAGTCAAGATGGAATTTGTCCCTCGGAAGATAGATGTTTTGCTTGGGCCCCTCGATGAGTGATAATGATGAAAGCGTGTGGCCACACCCCAATATGATTGGACTATCATTATACTCAAGATCGAGAAAGCATTGAACAAATACAAGTTGACGTGGATCATGACTTGTGTTCAATATAACATCGTGAGACAAAGGGAGAAATGGAAGTGTACCATTGGAAACGTGAACTCTTACATTGTGTTATTTGGGTAGACATAATGGCTTGCTAGAGTCCGCTTATTTCTTATGAGGGTCGATATGATCGGACTCATTGCCAACATAATACAATCCTATTGGGTCACACACAAATAGAATGAATTGGTTGAACAAAAGGAAGAATGATTGAAAGTTCTGTAAACTGGCTAATTATGTCACGCGACATAACTAGCCACTGGCTAGTTATGTCACGCGACATAACTAGCCACCAGACGCGGATTGACAGCCTGGTCTCCTAATTCGATTAGGAAACATATTAATGCTAATGTAGTATAAATATGAGAGGTCTGTCAACCCTAATGCTCTAGCCGAATTTTTCAATAGAAATTCACAATCAAAAGTCCTCTCAATATTCTTCCATAAGTTTTAGGAATCTAGCAATTCCCAACCCGAGAATTGTTCTCGACATTCATATTTGTGTGGATTACCAAAAGAGGGTCTTAATTTGTTCAAACAAATCAAAGACCTAGAGTTCAAATCTAAAGATCCAAAGGAGTTGAAGATTTGAAGATTTGAAGATCAAAAGTTTGTGATTACGAATCACATAATTATCCGTTCGATAGCTCAAGACCGGAAAGCAATTTAGGTTGGTAAATTCTATCTCATAGCTATTCAATTTAATTGTATAGAACGGATCTTAGGGCTTGGGTTTTGTGTTAATTTTATGCTTAATTCCGCTGCGCATGGACCCATAAAACCCAACAGTACTACATATGATTCAGAGGGGAAAGGTAAAGAAAAGGTAACGGAATGTGTTTATCGCTTTACCAATGTGATTATGAGCAACCTGTTTATGTGTTGCATATGTGATATTGAGGAACCTGTTTATGTGTTGCATATTGTATGGCATATTATTGCATACATAATAGCTTGCTGAGATTTATTCTCACCCCTTCTCCCATTATTGTTTTAGATCCCGCTGAGACAGGAGGATCGGATCGGTGAGGCCGGAAAGGAGTTTGGACATCTTTCGGGTTGTCAGGGTATGTGTTGGTTTGGGGAGTTGGGAATGTCGTGGTTATTATTCTTTTGAGGAAAGTTTTGTATATAAAACTTTTATAAACATGTTTCAGTTGTGTTGTGTTGTAATTAACTTGGGATTGGTTTGTTTTAAAGTTGGCTTGTGTAAGCCTTTACAGTTGTAGTACTTGTAACTTATACAGGTTATAACTGGTTAAACAGGTTTATATATCACTTTCGGGTAGAGGGGTTATTTTGAAATTGATTTGAAAAAGGGTTGTTATACTTTTCAAGTAATATAAAGAAAAGTTTTTTTAAAGAAGGTATTTTGGGACCCTCCATCCTGGGACGCGAGTTTATAGGTTTCGAGAGTTGGGAGGTGCCCACATGATGAGGGTGGGGGCTGGGTATAATATTTTTGTGGGGGAGTATTTATTAATTTTACCCTCTTTTTCAAAATTTTACTTTGAACCCCTTAGTAACTAAAACAACTTCAAATTAACGAATTTGTTGATCATGTGCACGACACATCGTGAATTAACAAGATCTCTAACAAATTCCGTTAAACAGCCATAAATTGACAAAAAATTGCATATCGAGCCATGTTTTAACGGATTTTTAAAGGCCCGTTAACTGGAGGGACTACATCATCCTTAAAACGATAGGTCAATGATGAAAAGGTAAAAAAAATTGTTTAGGAACGAAAAGGTAAAACTTAAAAGTACTTTAGGGACGAAAAAGATACTTTTCTCGAGTGGTTGTAATGACCCCAATTTCCATAAATAATAATAATTCCCAAACATAAGTAATATATCATCGAGAGGATATCTCAAACGTCAACCCTAACCCTAAAGAAAACAATCCATAATAAATATTATTCAAAATTAACTGTTAGTACAACCCACTAGCTCAACAATGCTTAAAGTTATTAAATGAAACCCTAATTCCTCAATCCATGTCGCCATCCATGCGACCAATCTTCTCCTCTTACTCATTACCTGGGAGGGGAAAGAATTAAAGAAAGGTTGAGCGAACATTGCTCAGTAAGTTCATACGAGATCTCTCCGGGTACTAAGGAAAAGATGATTGAAAGAATGGAGCCAATCGAATACTCAACGAAAGGTTATATACAACTTAAAGTACATTTATGAGTACGATAAAGAGAATACTTCTCAAGTAAGCAAATTGTGGCACTATCACAAGAATGATAATAATGAAGACTGTATACACATAAGTACGTCAATTCCAAGTACGGTACACCTTTTCAGGGTGTTCCTTAAATAAGAGACCTTACGCCTTTTCAGAGCGCTCCCTTATTATGATATATCAAGATAATCAAACTACTTCCTCAAGTAGCATACAAGTGTCTAAGTCCCTTTTCAATCAGGCTAGACAATTTTTAACAAATCCCTTTTCAATCGGACTATTCCTGCTAAGTCTTTTTCAATCAAACAAAGCTAACTACATTATGTTCAATTGATATAGAAATTTCCACATATAATGTTCATAGGTACAAGAACACATTAACAAATCCAATTATCATGGATACCCATTGAACAACACACATCAAGGGTAAGATATTCCAAAAGAAGTTCATATCAAAGGAATATTTAGAAAATTACTACCGGCCACATTGGTAGTATATACTTTTATAAAAATCATGGAATCATGTCTCAAGGATGAATACTTTCAAATACTAAAGAACGTAATCCCTTAACTCGGTTGATTGCACTTTCCTTGCACAATTTCTCGCATGAATCTACAATCATGCAAAAGGTTCTCTTAGGGTAAAAGTAATTTATATTTACTTAACCCATAAACTATCTTCAATAGCCTTGTTAACCTAAGAGTTATTCTCTTTTAACTCCCCTAAAGGTTAACCCTTTACCCCTTTAGGTTTACCAAAATACCCCTAGGATTTCTAGGTTCAAAACCCCTTTAGTTTCTCTTCAATTCAATTTACACACACTATTTACACCTTTTTCAGCAAACACAACACACACAAGCACATACTAAACCCTAGCACACACACACACATGCACTAAACCCTAACACACCCACTCACACCAGCAGCCACTCACACACACATACACGGCGGTACACTCACACATGCTGCACACACACATCATACACATGACACACACACGCACGGCACATACACCCCACACACACGACACACATACACTCACACACACGACACACTAATCTTTCTTATAAACCCTAGCATGTATCATTAATACCATTGATTAACATGCCCAAACCCTAATCTTAATCTTAAAGGTTTTAGAGTTTCTTAGGGTTTTAAATCTAAAAACCATAGCAACAAAGGATTTGATCTTACCTTGGTTTTGATCTTCAACACGAATCGATGGAGTTTTTCTTCCTCTTTCTCTTCCAAGTTCCGCCTCACTCTCTCGTTCTCTCTCTTGCCGCCGCCTCTCTCTCTCTCTCTCTACACGGCATTCTCTCTCTTTCTTTCTTTCTTTCTTTCTTTCTCTAATTATAAAATTATGGGACTCCTAGGTTTAGAAAAGAGTATTTATAACTGGGTTTCCAAAACCTAAGCCCAAAAGGTAATCCAAGTCCAAAACAAAAAGGAAATTCAAATTCAATGGGTTTTCAAAACCTAAGCCCAACATAACCTAGTCCATCTAGGAAAAAGTAATACAATATATTAATTAAATAAAATAATTAATTAATAAAAGAAAAGAAAAGAATAAGAAATAAAATTTTAGGGTTATTACCGGGGTAGTGTTTGGAAGTGCCGGTGGTAAGTATTTAGAAGTGTTGGTGTTTTAGAAGTATCACCATTAGTATTTAGAAGTGGACGTTTTAGTGTTAATGAGCGTTTTAATGTTTGGAAGTGTCGGTATGTGTTTAGAAACTACTACCATTAGTGTTTAAGAACCTTCAATATTAGTGTTTAGAAGTACAAGTATTTGTATTAACTAGTATAACACCCGTACGTTAAACGCACGACCAACAAACTGTGAGAAATAACGAAAACTAAATAAAAAAAAGGTTGCTAAAAACTTATAAAAAACGCGTTTTTTGTTAACTTAACAAAAAACGTGTTTTCCCTTCAACGGACGGAGGCTCTCACACACACTCACAGACAGACACTCATTCTCACCCTTTCTCTCTCTATCCGTTAACTCCTTCTCTCTCTCCTCTCTCTCTCTATACGCAGCAACCAATCCTCCATTGCCGCTCCCTCAATCATCCCCTTCACCTCAACCTAACCTAGCTCTCCCTCACCGGCGACCTCACCCAAACCAATTCCTCCTCCCTCAATCGTCTTATTCACTTCAATCCCACCTCTCCTACTCCGGCCAAATACAAATTAGCATCAACCAATTATGTATAATCAAGCAACATGATCATTTCGCATAGAAGAAGCTGAAATTCGATTGAATAATGAATAACGGCGGTGAAGGTTTAGAGAGGAACTTACGCTGGGACGGAATTAGACGAACCGACGGTGGAAGATTGATCCGGTGAAGATAAATTGAGAGATTCAAGGTCGTTGGAGGGAGGAGGATTCTCCATTGCGCTATCTGTCAACTTGGATCCGACTGAGATTTGGGAAGAGGGATTTGGGAGGCTGGCTCGTTGATTTTGAAATGCCAGCCTAAGTGATTTTGAATGCCAGCACACGTTTTCATGAATGCCAGTTAATGTTTTTTTGAATGCACCAATAATTATTATTGATTTTTAATGCCAATCCACATTTTTGTGAATGCCAGTACATGTTTTTTGGAATGCCAGTCTATGTTTTTTGAATGCCAAAGAAAATGATTATCGTTGTTTTTGAGTGCCAGCCAGATGTGTATTTGAGTGCCGGTGTACATGATTTTGAATGCCAGCCCATGTTTTTGAATGCCAAGTGCTTGTGTTTTTGAGAGCCAAAGAAAATATTAGTGTAACAAAGTGCCAGTGTTAGTGTAACAGAGTGCCAGTGTGAAGAGTGCCCGTTCATGTATATAAAAGTGCCCGTATAAAAGTGCCAGTGCCAGTTTAACAAAGTGCCAGTGCCAGTTACACTGGCACTTGTTAAATTGGTACTGGCACTTTTTTCACTGGCATTTTGTGATACATGGACTGGCACTTTATCACACCGGCGATGCATTAAATGTACATCGGCATAAATGGGAAACCGCAATTACAAAAATGCCACCGTTTATTTTGAACATGGTTGCCAGTAATTACAAAATTGCCACCGCTTAATTTGAAAACACGTTTTTTCATATCTTAAGAAAAAACTAGTTTTTTATAAGACCAACTCTTAAAAATATTCATAATGGAATTAACAATAACAACTACAAATTTTGAAATTTTTTTTTATAAACAACATTTGTTGTTTCATCCACAGTCTTTCCAATAAAATTGAAAATCAATTTAAGTAAAGTTAGTATGAATCGAAAAAAAAAAGCAATTTAACAAGCCTAAGTATCATACTTTGCCAGTTTTGACTAAACTTGTAGCAAACATGAGGAACTTCAATAACACAGAAACGAAGTAACTCATCTAACAACTTTCTGACACAAAAACGAGCATAGAAGTGGATTGAATAATATACCTAGCACATTTACAAGATAGACCTTGTCGAGCAAAAGCACTTTCATATCTTGCAAAAATCTTTGCACAAGGTTCATGTTAAATACATCTTGAGACCTCCTGCCATTCGGATAAAAGAAAAAAAAACACGTTCACAACGACTATCTAACAAAAATCTGATTGGGAAAATCCCGCAATAAAGATCATTGAGTAAGATGAGGTGGAGAGGCCTAACCAGGAAGGTTTCTTTCCCTTAAGTGTCTCATCTTTGTCACTTGAAACATCTGCTCAATAATAAGAATTCAAATTACTTTGATGGCTAAGAAAACATTCAGCTCTAATGTCCCTTTAATCAGAAAAAAGGAATCAAGAACAAAGGGGGAGACACATTCAATGCAAACTCAATTGGAAAGAAGAAAACTGTTGCAGCTTAACCCTGCTTTTTTGCTCAAAATTTTACGACACTAAAAGAAAGAGGCATGTACCGAAACAAAAATAAGAAGAAAAAATAACTCAGAAGAGTACAATAAATAATAAAAAAAAAGACGGGGTGTAGTAAGTATGGTTTAATCTTAACAGAACATAATTTGTTCTTTGACTTCCATCAATTTCAAACGCGTAACAGATAAGCAGTAATATCTTGTGTACTTTTTTTCTTTTTATTTTGCCGATTGCAATAATTAAATCACTTAAAATATTGAGTAATAAAGTTAAGCTTCACCAAATAACAATATCTTGAATACCCAACTACTTAACCATGATGAGTTTGATGGTCACGGGTTCTGAATAAACCAATGATGAATTTAAAACATCATTTTAATGGCTACACAACCATCTATGTACAAATAACTTAATCTAAAGATGCAAACAATTTCCTACATAGTCTCCAATGTACTGGCTAATAGGAAAAATTAATTCACCAAATATAGAAAATCGTTAACATTTTACACCAATCCACTGTCATACAACTGATCATTAGATGTCGTACCTTCAACTTCTAAGACATTAGTCGTCGCTGCTGTCAATGATTTTTGTGACCCAGCAGGAGAAAAACCTGTATCCATACAACGTTAAGGGAGCATATAGGAAAGAAATTGAAACATTTAAGTACACCATTTAGATTGAAGTGCACCTTTCAATTGCAATGGTTTCATTACGAAACCTAAAATAGCAAATGGAAGCATCATTATTGCCTCCCCAAAGAATGCATAGCGCCAATTTAAGTGATTACCAACCTAAGAGAGAGGAAAACAATGAAAGATCATTAGTCTGCCTCCTCAGTATTCATGAAAGTATGCCAGATTGCAGTGGGAGCTCAGCCTAGAAGAAAGACAGAATGCCAACTGGAGGCAAGTATAAAGAAAGGGCTGGGGAGATAGAAATACTGCTTGCACATGATGACATTTGAGATACGGTACAGTAAGAAATAATCTATAAACGATCATGGTTGCCTCCAAAAGAAACATATTTGAGCAGCAGTTGCTATAATGTACTTACCAATCCACCATACACATAACCAAGGGCAATGCCAGTTGGTATACACATGTAAAATAGTCCCAGCCAAGCCGTTTTCTGATATCAAACACGAAGAGGAAGTGTCAAAATCATGATAAAGATAGACACTGTAATACTTGGAAGTTCATAGAAGTATCTAATAAAGTTCTATTATCAGGGCGAACGTATGATTATATACCCGATAGGTTGAAATCATAGCATATTAGTGGAGGGAGACTAAGAAGAGTAAAAGACTGATAGTTCAGATGCTCATGTAATAAAGTACCTTAACCCAACAATACTTATTTTTCATAAACCAATAATGATCTCCTTATTTACCCTAAATTCCTAATTCATAACCACCATTATTTTGTAACTAATACCACATCTAAGTAAATTTTACAACAAGTAATTTTAGTAGCCGTAGTGATAACAATAATAGTCATAGTTGTAAAAATAACAACAATTATACGAACGATAATATAGCTAAAGGGCGGGTAGCTAAGGAGAAAGAAAACATGAGCAGCTGGAGTATTATCGTCAATAAATGGGGCTGCAAGACTTATGAAAGAAGCCTCACCAACACCAACCAGCCTGAAAAAAGGGAAAACGGTGAGATCTTGTGGCTCAGGCGAAAGGGGAACTTTATTATGATTGAAAAATACCACACGGACCAAAATCCATCTTAAAAGTACTTCACTTACATCCCAAGATAATGTAATAGACCAAAAATCAATTGAGACCCCGCAACCAGCAGTGGCAAAAGTCCAGACTGACAACCCAACTCCAATAAGTCTAAATGGATTGACACTGCAAAAAACAAGTATCAAAAGAAAAATAAAATTATGAGACAACTCAACATTAAAATACTGAATACTAACAGAAACTCTGCTCTCCCTTTCCTCCTTTCTTTTGCAAAAAAGATGCTTCGTGAATATTTATATATTCACTTCCAAAAATCATAACCACTATCCCAAAATCGAACATATATTTAAGAGTAAGTACGGTTCAGCTAATTAAACTCCCCTAATGTGAACTCATCATTAGCTATCATCCCTAGGTCCCCTGGCCCCACTGCAGGGAATTAAAAAGGCCAAGTAACTTCTCCACATTTGCTGCATAATGTAGTTAGGCTTTCGTGCACGCTATGTCATTAGGTACAAAAATATATTAGACTACTTTTGTAATTCATGTTGATTCACTACTTTAGCATACTAAACATAAACTTTCAAGAAATCTTAATCAACCTCAACAATGCCAAGCAAGATGGGCAACAAAAATTTCCGAACAAGTTCAATACCTCTTCGCCAAAGATGCAAATACTGGAGATGCTATTAGAAGCCCAACCATGAACGCAGAAGATATAACCCCATCTTTAAAGTTGGACAAATGAAAATCACCCATGCAAAACAGTAAATTTGGAAGTATTTGAGTAGTGGCAGTAACCTAATAGACATCAACTTGCATGTAATAAGGTTGGATATAAAGTAGATACATGAGCTAGTTTAGATTCTATATTATTCTGCATATACATCAAACCCCAAGGATTGGCACTCAGGCTGAGCTGATTTGAGTATTTCTACATATACAATCACGATTTCACTCAGTTAGCAGCTGTTTGAATGAAGAGTTATTTTTCAGATTTTCGTTCACCATTATCATTATGACAAGAAAACCATGAATCGTCATGCCAATGGTAGAATCATAAACTTGGATTAATCCCTTCCCTTATTATCTTCCCCAACTCACTGGCGTAGCCGAGAAGAAAACAAACTGATACCATGGGACCACCAAAACAAGCTAATGATCGAGATTCAATCCTAAATCTCTAATCCAATCACAAGGGCGACTCTTTTTCATTCTTTCTGATGAAAATGAAAGGTGAACAAAAGCTATTTTATGTGAAGACACATTTTGCACGGCCATTAATGAGATTCGTCATTGCCCACAACTTATGCATGACCTTAGCAGGGAGTTACGCACATAATACTCCCTCCGTCCCATAATGATAGTCCCATTCGACTATTCAATCATTTAAACAACCTGAGTTCATTTCCATCATTAACCTTAATGAGGTTTACTTATTACTCCGTTACTCCCTCTTCTTCCTTGGTTAGCTCCCCTTCTCTCCAAAATTTTTGAGCTAAAGAAACTTTCCGGGCATAGTTCATGTTTATTGACTCCCTCAATCATCATCTTTGACAAAAGTAGGCAACCAAAAGAACCCTAATCATTGATCTCTATGAAGTCACTAAAAAAACGTTCTAAACATGATATAATTGCAATACCAAGTATGCAATAACTACCAATCCAACCTTCCCTCCAAGGTAAAAACTGAAGTGAAGTGCTTGAAATTTTATCATCTAAAATAAGCATCAAGAAGAATGCATTGAACCTAACACCATCAGCTGACCTGGTATCCTTGCCACGGTAATCTTCCCTTAATGAGAAAATTAATGTGTATGCCAGTGACTCCAGATCATCCCTTTTACTCCCTGTTCGACCTAAATGTGCATGCACGCTTGCATATCGTATCGTACCCCTGTCAAAAAAAAGAGTTGTTATTGAGAAAAGATCAATCATGCCTTGGTTATATAGAGATCATTTTCAAAAAAAAAAAAAATTAGAGATCCACAAACCTAAATATATCTGGCCGCTGGTCGTATTCAACATGTTGACCAGAAGATGAATCTTTCCATTTTGAAATAGTATTTTGGCCGTGCGTTTAACATATATGAACCCTAACCCTAATCAGAGGTAGAGGAAACAAGTTTAGATTGAATCGATGGCCATGAGAAATCATTCAACAATGCAACGGGTTTAGATTGAATCGATGTTGGCTTGTGAATCTGGATCCACCAATTCAACACCATATTAAGCAATTCTTCACAGATTGGAGCACCATGACTTTTTCCTAACAGATGTGTGCATGAAGAAAATGTTCCATAGTAACTTAGCCATTCTTCAGAAACAATGTTGGGAGAGTAAAGAGAAAAACTAATCTTTAGGAAATCATTGGGATTCTAAGGAACAACCTAAGTACCTTCTCGGAATTCAAAGAGTTGAGATAATTAGACATAGTAAAGAGCATTAAAAGCTCAGAATGAGGTAAATGTATTGGTAAAACATTTCTTCTAAAACACCAGCGCAATTTAAAAGTAGTGACTTCCTAATGCTGGGGAAAATTTGTGGAAACAGACATTTTGAAGACAATTGCAGATAATTTCAACTAAAATTACTAAATGTTTCAACATTTATATGTCACTATATAACTGCATGTAAGGAGACACCCATAAAATTGACTTCAATTTATTAAACAAAGATACTCAACTCCAATTATCTTTACAACTTCAAATATGGGAACAAACTGACAGGAAGTTAAATTACCTTTCTACAGTTCTTATATGAATTAAAAAGTGAAAATCAAAGTTCCAACAAAGATGTTAATGTAAACAAATGGGAGTTCTTACCAGAATCCAGATAAAAGAAAATGAAGAACTGAGAATCTCGTATACCCTAAATTGTAAGAGCGAATTTGGATAATTGAAGGTAGGTTATTGGATTGCAGGGTGGGGGTGATAATTGAGGGAGAAAATGGATTGGGGGATTAAAAACCCTAGAAGCTTTAGACATCGTAATTGCGGGTGAATTAGCGACCCCCACCCCTGAATGTAGATCCGCCGTTGAGTCGGGTGGATTCGAGCCAGGCAGCGACCAAGGAGGGTGGAGGGGGTGGCGACCATGACAGAAGAGATGAGGAGGCGACGACGGCGTTGGTTAGCAGCGGGCGGGGTGTTTTGAGGAAGAGGGAGTGACGCTAGAGAAGTAGAGATAGAGAAGGAGCAGAGAGAGATAGAGAAGAAAGCGTGCAATTGGAATATCAAACAACGGTAGCTTATTTTAAGCTATACCAAATCAACGCAAGAACGTTTTATTGCTGGGCGGGAAACTCATGTGCTAAAATTACTTCAGCCATTATATTATAATAGATAGATAAGTGTTCTAATGTTTTAGAAGAGTCAATATTAGTGTTTAGAAGTGCAAGTGTTAGTGTTAATGAGCCTTTTAATGTTTGAAAGTGTCGTTATGTATTTAGAAACTGCTAATGTTAGCGTTTGTATTTAGAAACTGCTAATGCTAGCGTTTAGAAGTGTTTGTATGTGTGTTTAAAAAGTAATAGTGTTTTTGTTTAAAAAGTGAAAATGTTAATATTTAGAAGTGATAGTGTAAGGTAGAGTTTAGAAATATGAGTGTTGGTGTTAGTTTTAGTGTTAGTATTAGTACTTAGAAGTGTCTATATATGTTCATTGGCCGAGCCAAGGCAACACTAAAGAAGGAAATTGCCCCCTTTTAATTTTGAAAACTAACATTTTACTAGCATTTTTTTCTTCTTTTTTCTTTTTTTTTTATTTTTTTATTATTATTATTTTTTATTTTTTTTGCAAAGTATTGATGGATATAGGAATTTTAGTGAAATTGCTATCATTTATGTCAAGAAAAATACACTGATCTCTCCCTTTTAGTTGGAAAAATGTGCCTTCACCACCGTGTATGTTAATAAATGCTCCTGTGTTAATAATTTTCAGTTATTTACAATATTGTCATCGTGATTGTGTGTTTTATAGATAAGTTTGAATTACTTACAATATTGGCATCAAATGTTTTAAAAACTTGTTTTTCCTTTTAATATTAACATTTTGGCCAATATTGTAAGTAATTTGTACTTACAATATTTGTATGTGTGTTTAAAAAGTAATAGTGTTTGTATGTGTGTTTAAAAAGTAATAGAGTTTTTGTTTAAGAAGTGAAATTGTTAATATTTAGAAGTGATAGTGTAAGGTAGAGTTTAGAAGTATGAGTGTTGGTGTTGGTGTTAGTGTTAGTATTTGTACTTAGAAGTGTCTATATATTCGTTGGCGGAGCCAAGGCAACACTAAAGAAGGCAATTGCCCCCTTTTCATTTTGAAAACTAACATTTTACTAGTGTTTTTTCCTTCTTTTTTCTTTCTTTCTTTTTTTTTTTTTTTTTTGCAAAATATTGATGGATATATGAATTTTAGTGAAATTGCCATCATTTATGTCAAGAAAAATACACTGATCTCTCCCTTTTAGTTGGAAAAATGTGCCTTCACCACCGTGTATGTTAATAAATGCTCGCGTGTTAATAATTTTCAGTTATTTACAATATTGTTATCGTAATCGTGTGTTTTACAGATAAGTTTGAATTACTTACAATATTGGCATCAAATGTTTTAAAAACTTGTTTTTCCTTTTAATATTAACATTTTGGCCAATTTAAATATGTCAAAATCTCATTAAAAACGTGTTTTTTTTAAGTTAAGAAAAAACGTGTTTTTTTAAGTTAAGAAAAAATGGGTTTTAAGTGCCTGTGTTAGTGTAAAAATATCAGTGTAAAGAGTGTCGATGCATATATTATTAAGTGACAGTGTAAAAAATGTTAGTGTTAGTATAAAAAAATGACAGTCTAAAGAGTGTCAGTGCATGTATTATTAAGTGCCAGTATAAAAAAGTGTCGATGTTATTGTAAAAAAGTGTCAGAGTTAGTGTAAAAAAAATATCAGTGTAAAAGAGTGTTATTGCATGTATTATTAAATGTCAGTATAGTGCCAGCATAGGGTAAAAAAGTGACAGTGTTAGTGTAAAAAAATGCCTGTGAAAAAGAATGTCAATGCATGTATTATTAAGTATCAATGCAAAAATGGTTTTTTCTTAAACTTAGATAAAAACTACTCACTCCGTCCCGATTTAAGGTTCTTACTTTCCTTTTTGGTCGTCCCAGTTTAAGAATATTAGTTGCTTTATTATCTAAAATGGACAATGGGACCCAATTGTCATTCTCACAACAAAAACTCCTTACCCATTTTCTCTTTCCTACTTTACTTTTCAAACTCACAACATTTATTTTTTCTTAATTCTCGTGTCAAGTCAAACTAATATTTTAAACCGGGACGGAGGGAGTAGTTTTTTATAAGACCAACTCTTTAAATATTTATTTATGATTATTAAGACTATTAATTTTTTTTTATATTGTTTGTTAAAGTTTAATCTTTATATTTTACTTTTTGAGTTATCGTTAAAGTTCACTAAAAGATTTAAGATGATCATCAAAAATACTACATTCCGTCCATAGTAAATGTTACTCTATTTCTTTCTTGTAAGCGAAATGTTATTTCTTTGAGTGTTTCATAATAGATGTTAATATTCCAAAATAGTTCCCGCTTGAACAATTTTCACAAATTTTAATGAAAATTAATTATTACTGCAATTTACCGAACAAAACACCAAATAAGTATGTCCTTATTAATTTAATTGTCTATCTCACTTACTCCCTCCCTCCCACCCGAAAAGGAACAAAATTGATTTTACAAGTAAATTAAGGAGAGTGTATAGTGTTGTGAGTATGAAAAGTGTGTTAGTTTTTTCTCCAAGATTGTGGTCCACTACTTGGGTTGTAACTGCATGCCGTCAACCGCTCCCAACCTCCCACCACTCTCCCCCACTTCATTCGGCCACTCTTTGATGGGAAGAGTGCATAAATAAGTCCTAGAGGTCCCTAATCCCACTTAATTTATTCAGAAATAACACACCATCATAAAGAGAGAGTAAGGGGTTAGAAGAACCATTCTAGTTCTTCATTTTCGTCCGACTCCATTCCGGTTCCGATTTCGGCGCAATGGCCGGAGGTATGTCGATCTAATCTTCCGCTGCAAATTACATTATGTGTTCTTTAGGATTTCGAACATGCTATTGTAATTAATTCTAACATTTGGTATCAGAGCTTTCAATATGCCTCCGCCTTGCTCTGTTTCGCAAACTTTCTGTAGTATTTGAAAATTTTGATTCAATGGTGTTTTATGCTATGTTTCCTTATTAATCATTAGGAAATCGAATAATAAGCAATTTGATATATAATATGTTAAGTTTGGTTGTTGGAATCTGAAAATATTGTCGGGTCATAAATGGGTTAAACTTGATCCGTCGAAAAAGGAAGAAGAAGAAGTATACAGACACTTTTAAATTTTCAATATGTTGTCTTTTCCATCCATGATGACTCAAAAGTAATATTATTTATAGTATAAATGAGGGAGGGGTTTGCTACAGTGGTATGAACAGTTTTAAGCGGCGAAATTTCTATTTTGCCCTCGTACATTTGTCCCTTTTTCATTTTGCCCTTAAATTATTTTTTTTAATTAAATTTTTTTTTTAAAAAAAAAATCACGTGGCCTTGGACATGAGCATGTACTAGTAATTATATAAGAATGGAATTTGGAAGTGGGTACAGAGATAAGCACATTCATTTTTTGTCTTCTTCGTTGAAGTTCATTATAACCTGTCAATTATCTATATCTATGTAATACTGAATTGGGCTAGGCTATACTACCTGTTAATTAGTGAACGGAATAGCCTGCACCCAAGTATCTGGTACATAATACTACTGTACTCCTTCCGCCCCATCCGAAAAGTCACAAATTTTCATTTTAGGCGTCCCATTTAAAAAGGCACTTTTCCAAAAAGGAAAGTTTTTATTACTATTACACCCACTCATTCTCTCTCCTACTTTACTTTTACACTCACAACATTTTCTCTCCTAACTATTTATCCCACTCATTCTCTCTCCTATTTAATTTTTCATACTCACAACATTTAAACTTTTTCTCTTTCCTACATTTTCCTTAATTTGCGTGCGAGGTTTGGTTTGGGCATTTTCGGGCGGGACGGAGGGAGTATATTATAGTTTATGTTTGACTTCTAACTTGGTATACAAATATCCTATGTTATTAGGAAACAATAACTCTAGTTTAAATGTTTTTACTTATGTAAATCAGATTATTATGTGTACTTAGATTAATTAAACACATTATACAAATTTAAACACATTAACAAATTATTAATTGCATGCTTAAGTTATGTATGTATTTTTTGAGGATTTTTGTACATACAATGTTGTTTAAATATATGCATGCTATATTAATAAAATAATGTCTCTTTATGAATTTATATGTACTCACATTTGTGTCATTTTAAGTTAGACAGAACATTAGTACATTTGAATTAAATTCATAGAATGTTGCTTACTGTTTATACAGTAATTGTTAATGTTTATGTGATCTATATAATTTTTTTAATTAATTAGGGAGTAGCCACAGCATCCTTAACTGATTAAAATTTATATATATATGGATATATGATCACAATTTGGAATAAACATTTAATTGTAATTAATCATACTTTATGTAATAGATTTTATCCCACAGGAATTTCTTTTATATTATGTATGATTAATTAGGATAAAACATTCAACTATATTTTCTAATTTACCCACAGGGATTAGAAAAAGGAACATAGTTTTGATGGTTTTATCATAAAGTTAAATGAATCTAATTGAATTAGAACTTTATCCCACAGGCAAGTTTTATGTCACTAGGTTCATGTTTCGCATGTTTTACATTGGTAAATCATGATATATTTTACTAGCCTCAATATAATAATATGAGCATTTACAATTAATTTGCAGCAATTCAATCTGTTGATTATCCTGATATGAGATGTGATGTTCCCGAGCTTAAAGGGGACAACTACAAAGTGTGGAAGGAGAGAGTTCTCCTTCATTTAGGATGGTTGGACCTTGACTATGCCATAAGAAAGAATGAACCCCCTCCAATTACTGAAACTAGCCTTCCGGATGCTGTTGATCTTTATGAAAAATGGGACCAATCTAATCGTCTCTGTGTGAGTTTCATAAAGACTAAGATCTCAGCTGGCATAAGGGGTTCAGTCGAGCATATCAAGAAGGTTCAGGAATTACTAAAGGTTGTTGATGATCAGTTTGCCACTTCAGATAAGGCAATGGCAAGTACCCTGATCATGGAGTTTACATCCCTAAGGCTCAATAGCATTAAGGGTGTGTGTGATCATATCATGCACATGAGGGATATAGCGGCTCGGCTAAAAGCATTAGAGGTTGAGATGTCGAAAGTCTTCTTGGTTCATTATATCCTTTCCACCTTACCTCACCAGTATGGCCCATTCAAGATATCCTACAACACACATAAGGATAAATGGACAATCAATGAATTGATGACCATGTGTGTTCAGGAAGAGGGCAGGCTGCTTATGGAGGTTAAGGAAAAGGAGAGTGTGAATTTCACTACAGTTGGAAAGAACAAGAAGAATGATCAAGCCAAGGACAAGGAAAAGGGAAAAATCCCTTCCAACAAGGACATTAAGAAGGATCTCGTGTGCTTCTTTTGCAAAAGGAAGGGACACATTAAGAAGGAGTGTCCTAAGTTCAAGAATTGGCTTGGTAAGAAAGGTACTGATCAACTTTCTTTTGTTTGTTATGAATCCAATATGACTGTTGTAAATCATAATACATGGTGGATTGATTCTGGCTCTACAATTCATATTACCACTTCATTGCAGGGATTAAAAAACCTGCGAAAACCAGTGGGAAATGAATGCAGCGTCTATTCAGGAAATCAGATGCCTTCATGTGTAGAGGCCGTTGGAACGTGCAATTTAGTTTTAAGTAGTGGTTTTCATTTAAGTTTGAAAAAGACTTTTTATATTCCCAGTTTTTCTAGGAATTTAATTTCCGTTTCTAGACTTGTATCAGATGGTTATTCCTTTAACTTTTCAGAAAGTGGTTTTGATTTAATTTTCAAATCTAATGTTATTGGAAATGGTATTTTGTCTAATGGTCTTTTTAACTTAAATTTGAGAAATGATGATGACCACTCATCTATGCACGTTCATATTGGTAACAAAAGATGTGTTATGAATGACGATTCTTCTATGTTATGGCACCAGAGATTGGGACATATCTCCATTAATAGAATTAAAAAGTTGGTAAACGATGGAGTACTTAGTACTTTAGACTTTACAGACTTTGAGACGTGTATAGCCTGCATTAAATGTAAGCAGACTGACATGTCAAATAAGCCAAAAAAGGGTGTCAGAAGAAGCTCAGATTTATTGGAAATCATACATACAGATATTTGTAGTCCAGACATGGATGCATATTGTGACAAGTACTTTGTCTCATTCATAGATGATTACTCGCGATATATGTATCTCTACCTGCCTAACAATAAGAATGAAGCACTTGATGCTTTTAAGGTGTTTAAAGCTGAAGTAGAGAAACAATGCGGCAAGCAAATTAAGATCGTGAGATCAGATAGAGGTGGAGAGTACTATGGTAGATATACTGAAAATGGACAAGCACCTGGTCCATTTGCGAGATTTCTTCGAGAGAATGGTATAGTTCCAGAATATACCATGCCAGGTACTCCACAACAAAATGGAGTAGCTGAAAGAAGAAATTGAACATTATTGGACATGGTGCGCAGCATGATTGAAAGCTCCAAACTTCCTCGATCCTTGTGGAGCGAAGCACTTAAGACGGCTACGTACATATTAAACCGAGTTCCAACCAAGGCCATTCCAAAAACGCCTTTTGAGATATTCAAAGGTTGGAAACCCAGTTTGCAACATCTACGTGTTTGGGGATGTCCGTCCGAAGTGAGAATCTATAATCCACAAGAAAAGAAGTTGGACCCAAGGACCATAAGTGGATATTTTGTTGGATATGCTGAAAGGTCTAAGGGATACAGGTTTTATTGTCCATCTCACAGCACTAGGTTTGTGGAATCAAGAAATGCAAAATTTCTTGAGAATGACGTGATCAGTGGGAGCGATCGATCCTTGGACATTGATCAAAGGAAAGATCATTCTGATGCTCAGCGTACCACTTCAAGTTATGAACCGGTCATTATTGTTAACAACACTCCTCAAGAACAAACACGTGTTGAAGAACCAGTTCAAGAAGCACCACAAGCTGATCCTAATCCAATAGTAGATGAAGTTCAACAAATACATGAAAATGTTGAACCTGCTGAACAACATGATCCTACTCCTCAGGATAATGTTGATCCAGCTTTAAGAAGATCTACGAGGGAAAGGAGGTCAGCAATTCCTAGTGACTATGTCGTGTATCTACAAGAGTTATTGGAGCCGAAAATGATCCTGAAACGTTTTCACAAGCCATAAGTTCTAACGATTCAAGCTTATGGTACAATACCATGAAAGATGAGATGGATTCTATGGCAACTAACAAAGTCTGGGATCTCGTCGAGTTGCCAAATGGTGTAAAAGCCATTGGATGTAAATGGGTCTTCAAAATAAAGAAAGACTCACAAGGCAACATCGAGAGACATAAGGCAAGACTTGTTGCCAAAGGATTCTCACAAAGAGAAGGAATCGATTACACGGAAACCTTTTCCCCTGTATCTAAGAAAGATTCCCTTCGAGTAATTATGGCATTGGTAGCCCATTTTTGATTTAGAGTTGCATCAAATGGATGTGAAAACGGCTTTTCTTAATGGTGATCTAGAGGAAGAGGTTTATATGAAACAACCAAAAGGATTCTTCTCTAGTGGTGGTGAGCATTTGGTGTGTAAGCTTAATAAATCTATATATGGACTGAAACAAGCTTCCCGCCAATGGTATAGAAAATTCCATAATGTCATCACTTCATTTGGGTTTGAAGAGAACGTTATGGATCAATGCATATACCTCAAGGTTAGTGGGAGCTGTAGACACCCCATTCTGAACCCATAATTACATGATTACACTACTCTTAATCTCTTTTTTATGTTTTGATGAAAGCATATCAGTTTCGTCATGTTTCGTTAAGTTTCTAACTAACCTCGTTAGTTTTGGACCTAACTGACTAATGGAACAACTGAAGAGGACAAAATAGTCATCAGACTAGTTATCTCGCACGAGATATCATATCTCGCGCGAGATATCCCCTCGACAGGATGTGCAGAAATCACTCTCCTTCTCCGTTTCAAACTCTCTTTTTGGATAAAACCTTATCAATTCGGGTATCCAATCAGAACTGAGTTCTGGAACCTTCCTAGGGGATTTTACCTCTCCAACCTTCTATAAATACTGGATGACTTTCAGTGTTTCGGAGGTCGACAATTCTGATCCTTGATCAAGAAAAACACACAAACACACACAATTTGTTGGTTTCTTTCCACGAAAGACTCCTTCAAATCACCCACAAAACAACTCCCAAAGTTTGTTCATCAACCTTGTTGATTAACAAACATCGAAGCCCGAATCAAAGGACCAAGGCGAAGCTCCGTCCGCATCAAGATCCAAATCAAGGATCGAGGCGAAGCTCTGTCCGTATCAAGTTTCAACTCTAAACTTGAGTCGAAACTCTGTCCGAATCTCTCCTCAAAAGGTAATCATCCTTTAAATTTCGTTTCTCTTCTCAACCCCTCTATTGATTTTAGAGTAGTGTAATCCCATCAAAAGGATTAGCCTAGAGTCCCTTCAGTCAATGGAGGCGAGCTCGAAGCATACAATCCGACATTCCTAATCAAGAAATTGATTAGGGTTTACTTGTTTTCTTTAAGTATATATATTGTAAAGATTGAAAACCTCTCTTTTCTTTAGCAAGACCGATCTCCGGATTGGGTGAAATGGATGCTCCTTGACCTACCCATTTCATAACCTAAGCCCCGAACCCAAATCTCTTTCAAAATGGTTTTCCTATGTTTCCAAATGAATAATATAGGTGGCGACTCAAGAAAGATAAAATTCTTTCTCACAACGCTACAGTGGCGACTCTGCTGGGGACTTAAAATTAAGAGGCTTAAAATTGCGTCAAAATTAAAAGAGAGGTTTTCAAAAAAAAAAAATTGATTTTTTGTTCCCAGATCAGGCATATCTCGCACGAGATATCATATCTCGCGCGAGATATCGCCTCGGCAATCTGGTTGCTTTCTGGTTTCTCCCGTTCATCTCATAGTTCAAGACGAGAGCCGAACATGCAAAGGGGATCCCAGAATTCATTGTCTGCAGAGTTCCCGCATCTTATGACCTCCCTTAAGATGTAGAACTCGAAACTTTATTTCATTTAAATAATTGATTATTATTTATAAAATGCGTGCGATTGGGTTTTATTTAATTAAAGTCCGGCCCATTGGGGATTCGGGAGTTGTAAATTAAATTATTTCTCTCTCTTTCTCTCTCGTTAAGTGGAACTACGACGGCCTGAGTCTTCCTAATTTGGGAGAAACGTAGGCAACCACTTGGTGCGGCCACTATCTGTTTTTCTTTTAGTTTTCAAAAAAAATCTCTATTTTTCTCTATCACCTAGATTGACTATCACACACGCGCACGTCATGCTATATCTGTCATTGCACTACATACCCTCTATAAACTCAGGACCCACACTAAGGACGGATGACGGTAACCACCTAGTCGCCGGTCTCTCCGAAATTGGATCATCCCACTCCGCGTATTCAATCCACCTAGATTGTCATATCGCGGGGAGCCTAGCCTTCCAGCCCTGCATCGCCACATTTTCATGTAGATTGTCTTTCTAGGAACACTCCGTGACCGATCGGTTTTGACTCGGTAATTCTTCTTGTGTTTGACCAAAATAAAGCTAAAATTGACTATCGAGAAAGGATTCGGAAAAGTCTCTTCGAAAAAAGAAAAAGTTCCTTCGTAAATGTCCCTTCGGAATGACCCTTTCGGAAGTCCCTTTAAAGAAAAAAAATCCTTCCGATCAGTTTTACATGGCTTTATTTTATAAAGAATGGTCAATTACCGAGTCCCTAGGTTTGATTCGAAATTACGTATGCCTGGAAGATTTACCTAGGATGCTAGATAGAAAACGGATCTTTGTCCGTCCGACCATGAATTTAGGAAATAAAAAGGAATAAAATCCATCTCTCCGAATGATTATCTCGTGCGAGATCACCTAGTCTCACGCGAGATATTATTTGCAGATTTCGTGTTTGTGATTGATAATCGATGTGTGCTCCCTCCTTGAGTCAAAACTCCGTCTCTAATAAAAATAAAACTTCAAAAATCGCTCGTGAGGTAATTTTAACCATCATCCTTTTCTTCATCTAGGATCGTTTGAGGCTAATATTCTAAAAGGCGTCTCGTTGGGATATCTCTAGTTCATCTCTAAGGTCGTCAAGCTCCCTTACCTCTCCAACGGTAGCATCTCAATTTCTTTCCGACACGATGAATTCCGAAGCACTCAAGAAGGAAATTGAGGATCAAAGGATTCGATATGAAGAAATGCTACAAGCCCAATCCGATGAAATGGAGGCCCGATTAGAACTTGAAAGGAGAATCCAAGTCGGGGAAATGAAAGCCATGGTTGATGAACTCCGAGCCATGAAACTAAAAGTGGCCGAATTAAGCTCAAAGAAGAAAGAGAATGAGACCTCTTCCGATGATGAAGTATCATACACTAAGAAGGCTAAAAACCACCGCAAGCACAAGGAAAAGGTGTATGAGTTTAGCTCATCATCTTCCTCCTCCGACAATGAGAGCTATGCTTCCAAGAAAGAAAGGAAGAGGGAAAGCAAGAACGAACCCCTTACCATGGCAATGCTAGACAAGAAACTTGCATCCCTCGATGTGAGTAAGGGAGCCTCGCTCTCTATTGACTACGACTCCCTTCGCCAATCCATGTCGAAGCTTCCTAGAAAGTACAAGACACCCGACATTGCAAAATTCAATGGCACTACTTGTCCAAAAATCCATCTGGAAACCTACTCTTGGGCCATGCTACCTATGGGTGTCGATGACAACTTGCTAGCTCAATGCTTCCCTCAAACCCTTGATGGCGCCGCCAGAGATTGGCACATGACTATTCCACTCTCCACAAGGCTTGATTGGCCACTCGCCAGTCGTGCCTTCCAAGAACATTTTGAGGACAACACTACCTACCGCACTACTAGGAGAGACCTTGAACAAACTAAGCAACAACAAAATGAGTCATTCGCCGATTTTGTTAAAAGATGGAGGACCAAACTGACTGAAATCGTTGATAGGCCAAGCCTAGACGAACAAATTCATATCCTACTTCAATGTCTCCGCGAAGAGTACCAAGAGAAGCTTGCCGGCAATTACTTCCCTAGTTTCCTCGAACTCCATAAATCGGGCCTTAGAATTGATGAATTGATCCGTCTTAGAAAGAATTCAGAAAAGGAGAATTGTCCAACAAAGGGGAGCACCGGTCGTACCTATCATGATTTTGGTGGGGCTACTCTTAAGGAAATGTTCAATGATCTAGTAGGCCAAGGAAAACTGAAGCCAATGGAGGACTATCATCCTAAGAAAATGAGAGAAGATTGGGACCACGACAAATTTTGTGATTACCATCAGTTTAGTGGTCATGACACCAACAATTGCTACAATTTGAGGGATGCCATCCAAGAATTGTATGAAGCCGGAAAGATCAATTGAAGCATCACCGCCTTGGGGCTCCGATTGTCCTCTCCTTTTTTCCTTTGAAAAAAAGGAGAGATTAGGATAGCTTCCTAGTATGTTCTCGAAGAGTCGTTCTGTCATTCTAGTCCATCTCTATCCTCTCTAGTTTGTGTCAAGTAAACTATCGAGTCTGTTTCAAATTTCCTTATCAATAAAAGTTATCTCTTTATCCTAAACACTTTCCCAAGAGTTGTTTTTCTTTATGAATATCATTTGATCTATGTTGAATAGTGGACCCTCATTCCTTAAATCATCACGAAAAATAGAAACTTCTAAACAAGTTTGAAATGAAAACTATCATTAGAAGGCTTAAGGCTAAACATTACTCCTATTGAAAGTCGAAAATCAACAAACGAAGGAAGCCAAAGGCGCTGCCATCAACATTCGTCCTAAGAAGAGTGGGGCTACTCAATTCAAGGCTTTTGAGAGTACAAAAAAAAAAAAAGGCTCGCTAGGACGAAACTCCTCAAATCGTCCTAGGCAAAAATAGAGCATCAAAAAAAAAAAAAAAAGAAGAAGAAAAACTCTCAAGCCTTCATCGCCCCACAACAAAGATGGAATTTCAAACAAAGGCAAGAAGGACTCTCCCACAGAGAAAAAGAGTCAAGCGATACCAACAAAAAGAGGATCCCTCAACATTCTCTTACAATGAAGTCTGAATAGCAGCGCAAATGAAGAAGACTTTTAACATCCATCCATAAAGAAAAAAAATGTTTAGCCTTAAGTCGTACTAATGATTGGCTTTCTTTTCAAACTTGTTAAGAAATATCTAGATGATGCAAGGTCCATTTAAAGCAGAACAACTTTTCTAGATCTTTGAGCCATATAGCGTTCTTTGTTGAGTCTAGGGGCTTCCTCTTAGCCATTCTCATACACACTCTTGAAATCCAAGCAGCAAAACTGGGGCTTCCTAACCTTTCCTCCCCCAGTCAATCCCTACTTAAACTCTCAAGAGTAATCAAATCTGCATTAGGAGCTTTCTCCTTTTTGCTTCTCACTCTCATCATTTGAGAATATTACTCCCCCCAAAAAGAGTCGATGCTTGGATCACCTTCCAAAAAAATGGAGTCCGTCTCTCCTCAAAATCAAACTCGAGATCTCATCTTTCTCCTTAATGAGATTCTTCCAGCTGAGTCTTCTTCGAGTAAACATACTTTTCAAAAAAAAAATGGCTCGCTAGGTCGAAAACTCGTAAAGAGCAGCCTAGGCAAAAGTTAGAGCACAAAAACAAAAGACGCAAAAGAGATGCCCGCTAGATTGAAAACCCGAAAGGGCGGTCTAGGCAAAAACTAGGGTGCGTCACTAAAGAAAAAAAATTCAAAGGGAAAAAGGAGGGGATCCTTCTTCAATTTACACAGCCTCACAAACCTGTTCACGAAGTCATCTACATCATACAAGAAGTCTTGGGGCTTAGTGTCAAGTGCTTTGGAGTAGGCAGCATAAGTTATACCTAGCAAAAGCCATTGGAGTGGTTTAGAACTTGTTCAGTCAATGATCATCACACGAGAAACTTAGGGGCTTGACAATGGAAAAGTCCTGCGACAACGAAGAATTCTTAAAGTATCCTGAACCTTAGTGTTGAACTTGGGTTATCTCAACGGAATCCCATTAGACGATTGTCTCATTCGATCTTTAGATGGACCTCACGAGTTGGCCTTCTGAACCAAAATCTAAATCACACAATTTTCAATCTCACATAATAGAACTCATTCTCCCCGCTGATTCTTGGAGTCGAGTGCACATTGATCGTCTTGAACAAACAAATGCTTAAGTGAATATATGTTGTTATGCAAATGCTTTCACTAACCCTCTTGCAGGAATTAAAGAACGTCAAGTGCTTACTTTTAGATCAAACATGTTGAGTGTTTGGATTTCGCCTACCATCTACCTTTCCATATAGCAATGCATCCATTGCGTCAAGCAATCATCGCGTCAAGCAACCATCGCGTCAAGCAACCATCGAGCCAAGCATCCATCACGTCAAGTGCCATGCGTCAAGCATATTCCAACAAAAAGCCTGATTCAATGCCCAGACAGGTAGATCGTCAACAATTAGGTGTGTCAAACATCTAAGATGCGTCAAGCATCTAGGGTCAGTATGTCAAATACTTACCTTATCAAAAGCCCGATTCAGCGCCCAGACAGGTGGATCGTCAACAATTAGGTGTGTCAAACATCCAAGATGCGTCAAGCATCTAGGGTCAGTATGTCAAATACTTACTTTATCAAAAGCCCGATTCAGCGCCCAGACAGGTGGATCGTCAACAATTAGATGTGTCAAACATCTAAGATGCGTCAAGCATCTAGGGTCAGTATGTCAAATACTTACATCATAAAAAAGCCCGGTCTTGAATCGCCAGGATCGTCACCAACAAAAAGCTCGGTCTTGAATCGCCAGGATCGTCACCAACAAAAAGCCCGGTCTTGAATCGCCAGGATCATCACCAATTAGGTGTGTCAAGCATCTAGGGTCAGTATGTCAAATACTCACCTCAATAAAAGCTCGGTCTTGAAAGGACCGTCACCTCAACAAAAGCTCAGTCCCGAATCGCCAGGATCGTCATCTCACTTCAGTCTCAAAAGACAAACCCACAGGACGCAAAGGACCGGACAGGTAAATCTTTGTTTTCTAACATCTTTCCCCGCAGGTTCAGAGCCCAAACAGGTGAATCTTCAGACAGACAGGTATATTCAGAATTGGGTCATGATTTGATTCCTCAGTATGAATTTGCCTTTTCAAAAACAAAATCTCCTCAATTTTCAAAATACCTAAAGCAACCTTTTCGTTTTTTGGAGTCGAACTACGTTTTGGTCTGATTCTCCGATAGAGATACGTAGGCAGCCGTGCGGCACGACCATTCCAGCGTTCAGAATGATGTCTTTTCTATCGACGACACTTCTTCTTTCATAAGACCTGTCACCGAGGGGCTCTGTAGACACCCCATTCTGAACCCATAATTACATGATTACACTACTCTTAATCTCTCTTTTATGTTTTGATGAAAGCATATCAGTTTCGTCATGTTTCGTTAAGTTTCTAACTAACCTCGTTAGTTTTGGACCTAACTGACTAACGGAACAACTGAAGAGGACAAAATAGTCATCAGACTAGTTATCTCGCACGAGATATCATATCTCGCGCGAGATATCCCCTCGACAGGATGTGCAGAAATCACTCTCCTTCTCCGTTTCAAACTCTCTTTTTGGATAAAACCTTATCAATTCGGGTATCCAATCAGAACTGAGTTCTGGAACCTTCCTAGGGGATTTTACCTCTCCACCTTCACCTCTCCAACCTTCTATAAATCCTGGATGACTTTCAGTGTTTCGGAGGTCGACAATTCTGATCCTTGATCAAGAAAAACACACAAACACACACAATTTGTTGGTTTCTTTCCACGAAAGACTCCTTCAAATCACCCACAAAACAACTCTCAAAGTTTGTTCATCAACCTTGTTGATTAACAAACATCGAAGCCCGAATCAAAGGACCAAGGCGAAGCTCCGTCCGCATCAAGATCCAAATCAAGGATCGAGGCGAAGCTCTGTCCGTATCAAGTTTCAACTCTAAACTTGAGTCGAAACTCTGTCCGAATCTCTCCTCATAAGGTAATCATCCTTTAACTTTCGTTTCTCTTCTCAACCCCTCTATTGATTTTAGTGTAGTGTAATCCCATCAAAAGGATTAGCCTAGAGTCCCTTCAGTCAATGGAGGCGAGCTCGAAGCATACAATCCGACATTCCTAATCAAGAAATTGATTAGGGTTTACTTGTTTTCTTTAAGTATATATATTGTAAAGATTGAAAACCTCTCTTTTCTTTAGCAAGATCGATCTCCGGATTGGGTGAAATGGATGCTCCTTGACCTATCCATTTCATAACCTAAGCCCCGAACCCAAATCTCTTTCAAAATGGTTTTCCTATGTTTCCAAACGAATAATATAGGTGGCGACTCAAGAAAGATAAAATTCTTTCTCACAACGCCACAGGAGCAAGATTTGTTTCCTTGTGTTATATGTAGATGATATTTTGCTTGCAACCAATGATAAAGGATTGCTATACGATGTGAAACAATTTCTCTCGAAAAACTTTGATATGAAGGATATGGGAGAGGCATCTTATGTCATTGCCATTAAGATCCATAGAGACAGATCTCGAGGCATATTGGGTTTGTCTCAAGAGACCTATATCAACAATGTTTTAGAGAGATTTCGGATGAAGGATTGTTCACCTAGTGTAGCACCCATTGTGAAGGGTGACAAGTTTAGCCTGGACCAGTGCCCCAAGAATGAGCTCGAAAAGGAACAAATGAAAGACATTCCATATGCTTCAGCCTTTGGAAGCCTTATGTATGCTCAGGTTTTGCACCGGACCGACATTGCATTTGTTGTTGGGATGCTTGGGAGATATCGTAGTAACCCAGAATTGACCACCGGAGAGCCGCAAAGAAGGTCATGAGATACCTTCAAGGAACGAAGGGTTACATGCTCATGTATAGACGGACTGATAATTTGGAGGTGATTGGCTACTCCGATTCAGATTTCGCTGGCTGTGTTGACTCTCGCAAATCAACATCCGCGTATGTTTTCATGTTAGCCAGTGGAGCTATATCTTGGAGAAGCGTGAAGCAGTCCTTGACTGCTACTTCCACTATGGAGGTCGAGTTCGTGTCGTGTTTTGAGGCTACCTCACACGGTGTGTGGTTGAAGAGTTTCATGTCCGGGCTTAGAATCATTGATTCAGTTTCTAGGCCATTGAAATTGTATTGTGACAACTCAGCTGCTGTTTTTATGGCTAAGAACAACAAAAGTGGTAGTCGAAGTAAGCATATCGACATTAAGTACTTAGCCATTAGAGAACGTGTTAAGGAAAATAAGGTGGTCATTGAGCACGTTAGCACTGAGTTGATGATTGCCAATCCTTTGACTAAAGGCATGCCACCAAAGGGGTTTAAGGATCATGTAGTTAGAATGGGACTTGGTTCCATTATGTGAATCTTCATTGTACATACGTTTGTAATTTGACGAAATTCTTATTCAGTTGATGTTTCTCATTCAGTTGTGCACATTCATTTCGAGAAAATATCATTAAGTTTGGACCTTGAATGAACATAAGGTTTATTCATTAAAGTTTTATGGGATAGTATTTGAGAGACTAAGTGTATTGTAATACATAGAAGATAATACTCATCTTTAGAGGACCTATCGCTATGATTCATGCATTTTGTTTCTCGTCAAGATGAATGGTGGAGTTTGTGGACCAAGTGGGAGAATGTTAGTTTTTTCTCCAAGATTGTGGTCCACTACTTGGGTTGTAACTGCCGTCAACCGCTCCCAACCTCCCACCACTCTCCCCCACTTCATTCAGCCACTCTTTGATGGAATGAGTGCATAAATATAAGTCCTAGAGGTCCCTAATCCCACTTAATCTATTCAGAAATAACACACCATCATAGAGAGAGAGTAAGGGGTTAGAAGAACCATTCTAGTTCTTCATTTTCGTCCGACTCCATTCCGGTTCCGATTCCGGCGCAATGGTTGGAGGTATGTCGATCTAATCTTCCGCTGCAAATTACATTATGTGTTCTTTAGGATTTTGAACATGCTAGTGTAATTAATTCTAACAAAGTGGGGTAGGAGAGAGAAAGTGAGGTAAGAAATAGTAAGTGTATAGTTATTGTGAGTATGATATATGGATCTTATGAATAAAAAAATATTGAAAAGTTTCCATTTTGGGACTGTGTTTTTTTTAAATTGGACACCTAAAATGGAAATGTGTGCATTTTCGGATGAAATGGGAAGTATACTCCCTCCGTCCCGCTGATTACTTCACCCTTTTGGCTCCGGCACGCAAATTAAGAAAGTGGGTGGGAAGAAAAAATGTTGTGAGTGTAATTTGAAAATAGGAGAGAGAATGAGTGGAGGAAATAGTAAATTATAATGGTGTTGTGAGTATTAAAATAATGTAGGAGAGAGAATGAGTGGAGGGAATAGTAAAGATTCCTTTGCCAAAAAAGGAAAGGTGAAGCTTTCAATGGGACGCCCAAAATGGCAAAAAGTGAAGTTATCAGCGGGACGAAGGGAGTATTACTTTTCGAAATACTCCCCCCGTCCTAAAATACTTGTAATTCTAGGAGAGTTTTTTTTTGTCCCAAAATATTTACAGTTTTACAGTTTTTCATAAAATTTTGATACACTTTTTCTACACTGCCGTTATTTATAATTAGGTGGTTGTCAACGAAAAAATATTTAATTGTCTAGTTAATTGAAATATTCAAAAAGCAATTTAGTATATTTGATATTTATTGATTGGTTTTTCTTAATATGTGTGAAAATTCCTAGAATTATAAATATTTTGGGATAGAACAATTAATAATTGTACACAATATCTAATGAATTGATAAAAGAGTAATTATAAGACTTTTTATTCAAAAAAGCTGACAATTATTTTTGACCAAGTTCGTAATTAGTGTTAGGCGTAAATAGACATGCCCAGTCTGGACCGGACAACTGGTTTCAGTCTTCGACTGTTGGTCGACGGTCGGCGAATTGAGAAACCTTAACCACACCACCGACTTACGGTTCACGATCCCGATTAACTAATACGGTTTGGTTTGTCGGTTTTACCCGGGTATTTTTTTTTAATTATTTTTTTCTATCCGAAGGATTTTTTGAACCATTTTTAAGTTTTTTCATGGCCAAAATCTCAACAAAAAAAAATGCATTTTTTGTGAGCTTAAGAAAAAATAGGTTTCGCGCTAGCTAACCTCCGCTAACTCTGTTCCATCTCTCCTCTCTTGGCTTCGATTGCTTTCTCTTCCCAATGATATCTTTTCGTAATTCATACCTTTTCATGAAGTTACCTGCTGATTCAACATATTCAAACAACAGTGCCTTAACAAAGTGAGAGAAATTATCTCGCGAAACTGGATAATCGCACCTTCTGGGTCGCCAGAATCAATAGAGCCCGTCGGATTTGAGGGAGACGTGACTGGTATTCCTTCTACAATCTCTCTAGATGTTTGAAGATGAACCTTAAGTGGTGAGAATGGAGGCTAATTTGGCTGGTGGAGATCGGTGTTGTTTGGGAGGGAGCAAGAGGTTGTCGTTTGTTGAAAGGTCTTATAACAGATCAATGTAGAATACAGAAAATAAATCAATCACACAACACAACGATATACGTGGTTCACCAACTTGGCTATGTCCACGGGCAGAGAGAAAGAATATTATTATAAACAAGCAATCACCAAATACAATCTCTAATCTAATACATGAACTTCTTGATCACAAGAATTCACAACTGTGCAAACTATAGATCTAGAGAAACAGAGAGACAAGAAAACCCTTGGAACACCTAAAATTATTGAACTATATCACACTAGGAATTACAACCTATAAAACTGCTAGAAAATAGAACTTATTTATACTGCCTATTCCTAACCTTGCATGGTTCCCAAGTTAGATGGAATCAAACCCAACAAATCTTCACCTTGACATCTAACCTCCCGATCACAAACCAGAACTCCCCTCTGAATCAGATGTGTTATGCCAAACACCAAACTTGTCCTCCGGACAACCAAAACTGTATCCTTCTAGACACCCAAAATCGTGTTACGTCGAACACCAAAACACTTGCTGCAACAGTTGATCAGTCTCGTTCAATAAGTAAACAATTGTGTCTGCCAGACAACCAAATGTATCCCCCGGACACCCAAATTGTGCTGCGCCGAGCACAACAATGTGTCTCCACGACACCCAAAGGCCAAATGTGCTACTGCAGTAGGCACTCAAAATTGCCCCAACCGGCAATTGGGCATATCCAGTCGACATTGGATCTTGCCAACCCAAAAAGTGAAGCGGCTATATCCATGAAATCCCCAACGGTATGTACCTCTTCCTTGATTCCTTATTCGCTTCCCAATTGTGAGTGTTGACTTACTAACTGTGGCTTGCCCAGTTTAACTCCACCTTGATTAACTTGATGCTCCACCTGTTTGTCAACCACCCCACATGAAGACATGCAATATGATTCCTTCGGATGTGTCTCTACTATGCCCTCAGTTGTACGATGCTCGATACCCAAACCCAAAAACGTAGAACCTTGAAGGATGTACAAGGAACCTTGTTTGACCCCTTTCAGAATTACATTTGAACCCCTGCAGACATTTACTACACCACCTTTACCTTTGAAACTGTATCTCATCTTGTCTAGCCGACTAAGCGATATCAGATTCTTCATTACTTCAGGAACATGTCTGACCTTGTTAAATGTACAAAACTTACTACCCAAAATTCATAACCTGATGGATCCCATGCCAACTACCTTGCAGACAGAACCGTTAGTAATATAAATATCACCCCTTCCGTCTTTTCGTACGTTGCAAACAATTTCCTACGCGAACACATGTGACAAAAAGCCCCATAATCAAGAATCTATGTATCTATCATACCTTTGTCTTCTTCGGTTACTAGGGCATAGTCCTCCTCATTATCTTCTTTCATAGTTGCAGTAGACCCAATTGCTCGCTCTTATTCAATCCGGGACATTCACGTTTCTAATGCCCCTTTTCCTTGCAGTAACTGCAGACATCTTCAGGTATTGGACCCCTTTTAGAAGAACCCTTATTTCTTTTACCTTGGCCCCTATTGCCTTATGCAACCAACCCTGCTAACTGAGATTTTGTAGACAAATTGCTCGCCTTGCGGCGCAGATCTCTGTTTTGAGATTATTCTTAACCTCTTCCAAAGTAACTGTATCCTTACCATTAATACAGGAATCCAAAAATCCCTCGTATGACAATGGTAAGGAAACACACAACATAAGAGCAACATCCTCATCTTCAACCTTAATATCAATATTACGCAATTCAAGTAATAAAGATGTGAACCGATCAATATGATCCCTAATAGTCGTACCTTACATCATTAAGAGCGAATATAACTTCTGCTTCAGATATAGCTTGTTGGTCAATAATCGTGTCAGATACATATCCTCCAACGCAAGCCATAGAACACCTCCAAAATCAGTATCTACAATGTCCGCCAGTACATCATTATCTTAGCACCTGATGATTTTAGAATGGGCCCTCTCATCTAGCGCGATCTGATCTGTTGCTTCCTTCTCAGTTGCCTTCCCTGAACCCTCTGCTGTTGCACCCGCTACACCACCTATGGAACCTGCTACCACTTTACCATTTAAATCCTGGCGATTCCTGATTACAGCAGCCACCGTAGCCCACAACCCTTTATCTCTCAATAAGGCCTTCATCTAGATCTGCCAAAGAGAAAAAATATTCTTTCCATTGAACTTGTCAACTGGTGATTCGATTCATGATCCCATCTTTTTCTGCAGCGGAAAACCCCTATACATTTATCAACCTGACCAACTCTGATACCATTTTGTTATAACAAATCTATGTAGAAGACAGAAAATGAATCAATCACACTACACAACGATATACGTGGTTCACCAACTTGGATACGTACAGGGCAGATGCTAAGAATATTATTATCAACAGGCAATCACCAAATATAATCTCTAATCTAATGCACGAACTTCCTGATCACAAGAATTCACAATTGTGCAAACCCTAGATCTAGAGAAACAGAGAGACAAGAAAACCCTTGAAACACCTAAAATTATTGATCTCTATCACACTAGGAATTACAACCTTTGAAACTGCTAGAGAATATGACTTATTTATACTGCCTATTCCTAACCCTGCAGGGTTTTCTAACCCTGCACAAAACTACCACTGATCAGGCCCATACCGGGGTACCGCGCGATTGCCCCAAAGGGACTGCACAATCACACCCTTTGGACAGCAACTCTGCGCGATCGCCCCCTTGGCTGGGCGTGGTCACCCCCTTCGGTTAGTCACAGAAATTACTGATTTGCCCTTTGTTCGATCCCCTAAATTGTTTCCAAGTTAGATGGTATCAAACCCAATAAAAGGGATGGGGAGAAACGGCAATCTGGAAAAAAAAAGGAAGAAAGAACGACGCTGGAGAGATTTTTTGGGCTGGGTGGGCTAAATTTGGGTTTTTTTATTATTAAGTTCACGGATAAAAGAGTGCCTGTGCACGTCTAAAAAAATTCAGCGTCACTGTAAAAAAGTGTCAATACACGTCTAAAAGAGTGCTAACACGTCTAAAAAAGTGTTAATGTAAAAGAGTGTTGGTGTTAAGGTAAAAAAGTATTAGTGTTAGTGTAAAAAATTGCAAGTGTAAAGAGTGCCAGTGCATGTATTATGAAGTGCCAATGTAAAAAAGTGCAATGTTAGTGTAAAAATTTGACAATGTAAGTAAAGAGTGTCAGTGCATGTATTATTAAGTGTTAGTGTAAAAGAGTACATGTGTTAGGGTAAATAAGTGTCGTTGTTAGTGTAAAAAAATGTCAGTGTAAAAGAGTGTCAGAGCATGTATTATTAAGTGCCAATGTTTGGGTTAAAAAGTGTTACTGTTGGTGTAAAAAAATGACAGTGAAAAAGATTGCCAGTTCATACATTAAGTGCGAGTGTGAAAAGAGTATCAATGTTATGGTAAAACAGTGCTAGTGTTAGTGTAGGGAAGGCGAATAGCGAAGAAAGTCAGTGTATGTGTGTATAAGTGTCAGTGACACAAAAATGATTTTTCCTTAATTTTAGAAAAAACTAGTTTTTAATAAGACAACTTTTTTCATGTGGTTTTTAAGGCAATTTTTTTCTACGAATAATATTAATATCTTTTGGATTTACAGTTTTAAATAATTAAGGGGTGAGATTGTGAGACGGAAATATTTTGAAAAAAAGGGATAGAACACTTATTTTTTTTTATTAATATTAGCAAACGTACATAGAGAGCAACAACCAACATTACCTTTTATAAGAGTTTTTACCTCAAAAATTAAATTACAATATTAAAAAAAATCTAAACTAAAGAATAACGGAAACAATTTTCAAAAATATAACCGGTTTAACCGGCAGTTCAGACCGCCGGCCGGTCTAGAAGCTAAATCCATAACTGAAGCTTTAATGACGGTCCACGTTTCGACCGATTTAGCCGTTGCCGGTTTGCGGTCTTCAGTGGTTCGATCACTGGTCGAAAACCATCGATTCGGTGGTCCGGATCATACGGTACGGCATGTCTAGGCATAGATCAAAGGCTTCGGAGCTTAAAAGACATGTCTGCTAAGACCATGTGCAATGGTGACCGAATTTTCGCTCACCAAGTAAAATTCTTTAAAAACTGGTGAGTGAAAATTGATTCAGTTGTTGTAATGGTGAGAAGATTTTTGTTCAAACCCATGAACAAAAATGTGAGTGAAACGAAAACGGATTAAGGTTTATTCAAGGGTTTTGTCCAGTAGTCTTATATAAGCCAAGTGACAATTAGGAACGCGCGGTGCCAAGGAAAAGAGGCAAATGTATGTATAGGGATTGTACGGTGGTGTATGTGTATATACACGAAGAAGTGATGTCTCCATAGAGAGCACATGGGTTCGGTTGTACTACGACAAATTGATGATATTAGTGAATATACCGACTTAATTGAGGTAAAAAAATCTTGTGTTCTTTTCTTGCTTATTGCTTTTATATGGATTACTGCACGTGTGTTGTTTCACTTTATCGGTTATCAGTATTGGCGGTAACTGCTAAGGGTCCCAAATCCTAATGGAGAGTTATGTCTAAGAATGAAAATATCATTAGATATACATCTCTCAGATTGGGTTCACTTTTTGTTGATTTTGGTTATTTTGGCTCAAAGTTATTTTTGTTGGTGCTTTGTTTCATTTTTCAGTTGATTTTCTCGATGTAAAAAACTTGATTTAAGAGATAACTCTCTGAGTTTTGTGATTGTTTTTTTATTTTATTTATCAAAATCTTGCTCCGATTGTTATCTGTGCAAGCCGGGAATTTATAAACAAAATGTGCACACGATTTATTAAGGTTGCAACACGCTTTTGAATGGGGGCCTTAGAACAATTAAGAAAATGGTTTATTACAAATAAAACTCACTCAAAAAGATGGCATTTACAAAAAAAAAATAAAAATGTAAGATGGAAAATTATAAAAAACTATTTTTTTTCTTTTTTTACAAAAAACTTTTTTTTTTGGTTTTTTTTTTTATCATTTTTGGTCAAACAACTGATAATTCCAGTTATCAGTTATAAACAAGTGATAACTGAAATTTATCAGTTGTTTGAACAACTGATAACTGAAATTATCAGTTGTTTGACCAAAACTGATAAAAAAAAACATTTTTTTTTGTAATTTCGAATTTATGTATTTTTTTTTTATAATTTCCATCTTTCTAATTATTTCTAATTAAAGTAATTTTTTGTAAATGCCTCTTAAGAAAATACTAGTAAAGCGTTTATATGCTAGGGCAGAGAGGGGGGGGAGGGGGTTGGCATTAGGGAAAATGTCTACTAACAATGACAGTCATAGCCTCATAGGTAAGGCATGACTCTCCGAGGCAAAGCACGGAATCTGGTGTTGGCATTTCATCAAACAGTTGGCATTCAGAAGAAATTACTCGGCATTGGGATTCGGCACTTTGCACGGTATGGTCCCCTTGGTGCTGGAAAAGACCCCCATGCGGTGCCGGCTGGGTGCATTGCGTCAATTGCTGCATTACATGTTCCTGTGCGCGTAGGGATGCCCATGAGGGGAACAACTGTAGGCATTTTGCTGGCCAAAGATGGAATTGAAGCGAAAACATGAATATATGGCTCAACGAGGGTACATTACAGATGTCCTTTTTGCTTTTTCTTGCATGAATGAACATGTTATATATAGATCCTTTGGACATGTGTATATTACTGGAATTATGATAGATTTTCATATCAATGCCACTTTCTTGTTTACTCTAGATAATGAGGGTAAGTTTGGCTGTTCTCTTTTCTAATATCGAGGTTCAATTTCAAGAAGGTTTTTTCTATCCTTTTAGGAACATCAGTTTTTCAATTTGGGGATTGAAGGCTAAACTAATAGGCCTTCGTTCTTCGATTTGGTTCACTAAGGGTGGTGGGATGGAGTATGAAGGAGGGTTATATTTCCCATTTATGAAAGCTACTGCACTTGCCACTCCTCTAGTTTGGCCTCAATTTGTTTGTTTATAATAATTTTCTTCCATATAGCTGGTCTTTAAGAAGTTCCCTTTGCAAGGAATCTAGCAGTTAAGTATGTGGTAGGAATAAATGGTGCATCATGACGAAATCAAGGATGAAAAAAGGGAGAAGGAAACTGTATTTCATAACTGCCACAAGAAAAGCGAGGAACACACACTGGAACTGGCTTTTATTGGCGTTGTGAGCAAAGCTCCATTTGTGAAATTTCAAGTATTGAGAGGATGAAAAGCTAAATGAAATCTCCTACTTCTTTAGATTCATGTTCAATAGTGATACTTGAGTTGGAGATACTTGTGGTCTTTGGGAGTACGAAGCATGGTTAGTTTGGCCATTTATCATCATTCTGCCCATAAATGTGAGGACTAAGCCAAAAAGTTCATTTTGATGTACCTTTTTCATGTACTATATTGAATCTGTATGATTTCAGTGAATGCAACAGCACTCTCCTTGTCTTTCCTTGAGTTTTGCTTCAATTACTTTGTACATCATAATTTTCTTCTTTATGTCATGTTTAGTAATAATTCTTCTTCACAGGAGATCTAGGAGCAAAGTCAACGGTTGGAATGAATTGTTTGTAATTGCAGAATTGTGGATGAGCAGATGTATGAAGAATAAAGAGATTTCTTTTCACAAGTGCCACACAAAAAAGTCAAAAACAGCAGTCCTGCTTTAATGGGTTGGTGAGTAAAGTTCCATTTTGCCATTAGTACCTAGCCTTTGCATGTGTTAATGTTCATAAAACAGTACTCCATAATTGTTTGGTAATGAGCTGATGATTGCCTGCCAATTTATTGATCTACACACATAACCATTAGCGTTTAGCTACATAATGATACTTGAACAGTAGGGCGGTGGTTACTAAGTTTGCAGCAAAAGGGTGAAGGTGAACTTCACTCCATAGAAAATTGAGAAGAGTGAGTCCAAGTGGCTTCTATTTTATAAAAGAATAAGTTTAAAGGATAATCGGAATATGTTAAACCTGATATTTTCTTCTTATAAACAAATACTTGATGGGTACTTATGAAAATAAGCACATGCTCATTTTTGCTTGGATTCTTCTAAACCAATTATGTTGTAATTGGAAGTCAGAGGCTCAACATTCATACGAGCGTTAATACAAGAACAACAACAAAAACAACAACAACAACAACAACAACAACAACAACGATATCAACAACAACAACAACAACAACAAAGTTTTAGTCCCAAAATGATTTGGGATTGGCTAAGGTGGCTTTTGTTTTTTTTAAGTGTTAAGTTTTGAAATCTGATTTAACATCTGAATTTGGCTGAATCAGTAAGAGGCAGCGTGTAGACTGATTGCTGAATTATTCAAGTTGTTTGATTTTACATTTGGATTCATTTTCTGAAATGTGTCTATTTACCATTTTAACCTTTTAAAATATTATATACAAAACTTAGTTAACTATTTGTTAATAATAATAAATATAATATTTAACATCTTAACATGAATCGTTGTATGGACTTGTCAATGAAGAGGTGAGAAACAATGAAAAAGTGGAGAGATAGTAAAATAAATTTAAAAAAATTGTGAAAGCTAAGAAGATATAAGTGTGCATAAAATCAAGAGAAATAGTTATACAAAAACACCAGTCTCGGTATTTGCCTGAGGTACCGTTGGGCCAATACCAAGATTGGGTGAAAATCTGTTTCCTTTCCCTTTTTATTGATCAGTTTGCATATGAATGACAAAAACTTATTGGGCAGTGAGCGGTGGATAATGTAGTGGGTGGTGGCGGTGGAGTATGTGAAGTGGTTAACTGAAATTACTTGTGAAATGACACTTTTACCCTTAAAATTTTGCACATGTTCCTTCTTAACAGAATATGTTAGTTATTGGACGGAGGAAGCCTATTGAATATTAATATGTCCTTAATAATGCCAGGATGAATATTTTAAACAATGGGTCTCAAAGAAATTTGTGGTAACATGCTAGAGCCCGGGATAAATTTCTCATGAAATCTCAAGATGTAATATGAAATACTCTATGAAGGCTTAAAACCATTTCTCATGAGTATTTAGACTTCAGTAAAAAAAAAAAAAAATCCAGATTCCAGCCATTAATAGCAACAAGAATGAAAGACTGCCTGGTTGAACTTCCTCTCCATATTTATGTTTCACTATATGTGGTAAATCTGATTCTCTGATGTCTTCTATAACTATAACTAAAACGAGCTGAAATAAACCAAAAATTATCAAAGTTTTGAAATATACTTTCCCAGAATTTAATGTCCTACCAAGCCAAGATCCAAAATGAGATTTCACAAGAGTAGTGTCCTTTATAGAAATATTGTATTCCCTCCATTCGCCACTGACTCTAGCTTTTCATTAAAGAATTTCTATCTGAATGTCCTATCAGAAAAAGAAAGGATCTCTATTCTCTATCTAAAGAGTTTCATTGCAAAACGTATCAAAGTTTCAAACATACATTCCCGAACTAACTTACAGGGCTTGATTGATCAAAATTATAAATATCCCTTGGTCAAGTGGAAATCAGTTTGCAAGCCAATTTCTCATGGTGGTTTGGGTATCAAGGATCTTCATCTGTTCAATCAAGCCCTGTTAAGTAAGTGGTTATGGAGATTCTCTCAAGATCAATGCGGTTTATGGAAACAAGTTGTTATTAGCCGTTTCAGCAGCTATGAACATGGGTGGATTACTAAAGAGAGACGTTTTCCTTATGGAGTTGGAGTATTGAAATATATAGCTAAAAGGTGGGATAACTTCCGAAATTGTATCCAGTTCAAAGTTGGCGATGGTTGCAGAATTCGCTTTTGGACTCAAAGTTGGTGATGGTTGCAGAATTCGCTTTTGGATTGACTTTTGGTACGGAGACTCTTCTCTGAATTTAATTTTTTCGGAGTTGCAAATTTCTTCGAACAAAGATGTCACGATAGCTGATGCAACTGTTACACAGAATGACCAGCACATTTGGAACCCTGCTTTCGTCGAAATTTTCATGATTGGGAATTGGAGTTGGTAGATGAATTTTTTGGTGTCTTGGCATTTGTTCCCATGCCTAACGAATGAGGAGATCACTTATGTTGGACTGCGAGTTCTAACGGGATGTTTTCAGTGAAGTCTTTTTATAAATATCTTGTTGGGAATATATCCACTTTTCGATGGCATTGCATTTGGAGGTCAGCTGCCCCATTGAAAATCTCCTTCTTTCTTTGGTCAGCAACATGAGAGAAAATTCTTACCAGGTATAATCTTATGAAAAGAAGTACTCCCTCCGTCCCACCCGAATTTGGACAAATTTCCTTTTTGGGCGTCCCATCTGAATTTGGACAACCCAAAAAGGAAAGTTTATAATAATAAAAAAATGGGCATACCCCACTCACTCATTAACTCCACTCATTCTCCACCATACAATTTATTCAACCAACCACTATTAACTCCACTCATTCTCTCTCTTCATTTTCTTCCACACATTTTTATTATCTTATTGTTATTTCTTAATCTCCGTGTAAAGTAACTTTGTCCAAATTCGGGTGGGACGGAGGGAGTATAAGTTTAATTAATCGTTGTTGCTTGTGTATGAAGAACGAGGAGACAATCAACCATCTTCTTCTGAATTGTGATACAACTAGGAGCTTATGGAATATTGTGCTATCCTTATTTGGGATCTCGTGGACTATGCCTAATTCAGTGAAGAATATTGTGCTATCCTTATTGTGTTAGCATTCCAAAGGCAAAGAGAAGTCTTTGGGGAGCTGTCCCCCATTGTGTTATGTGGTCTCGTTGGCGAGAGAGGAGAAGCTTCTAAGGAATTGTGTTGCCTACACATAAGCTCTTTTTTTATGCTAAGCACTTTATTTTTTTGGCTGAATGAGTTCTTACCCGGTGCACTCATCCCTTTTGTGGATTTTTTTTTTGGGAGATGGGGTTGGGTAATTAACTCTTTTTTGGGCTTGTTAGTGCGCATTCTTTTGTTCATTCAGAACTTCGTCTGTTTTAGCTTGTAAGACCTTTTTGCCTTTTTTGTAAGGGGTCGCCCCCTTGGCGAATTTTCAATGGACATATTTACTTATAAAAAAATACATTCCCGAAATATCTAGCCAAGGCGAAATCTAAACTTATCTTCGTTCATGAGTTCTGTCCTTTGTAGGAAATGTAGTATTCCCCCACTCCACTCAATGAGTTTCTTTCGTTTTTAGGGTCTCCTATCAACGAGTCACTTCTCAAAACTTATTTATATTTTGAATATAAATTCCCAAAACCTAAATCCCTCCAAGAAAAGATCCGAATTTAGATTTTAAATGTTGTATTCCTTCACTCCACCCAATGATTTTCTTTCGTTTTTAGGATCTCCTATTCAACAGGTCTCTTTCCAATATTTGTTGAAGTTTTAAATATACGTTCCCAAAATCTAAAAAAGCACTCCAAGTAAATATCCAAATTAGATTTAAATGTAGTTTTCCCCCGCTCCACCCTATGATTTTCTTTCGTGTTTTGGATCTCCTATTCAACGATATCCGGAATTAGATTTTCATTGTTGTATTCCCTCGCTCCGCCCAATGATTTTCTTCCGTTTTTAGGATCTCCCATTCAACGAGTTTCTTTTTAAAATTTATTGAAGTTTTAAATATACATTCCCAAAATCTAAAAGCCCTCCAAGTAAAAATCCAAAATTAGATTTAAATATAGTATACCCCCGCTCCACCCAATGATTTTCTTTCGTTTTTAGGATCTCCTATTCAACGAGTCTATTTCCAAAACTTTAATGAATTTTTAAATTTACACTCCCAAAATCCATATTCCCTCCAACCGAAGTTCCAGAAGTAGATTTTCTCCCGGGTCATGTCCTTTATAGGTACTGTAATGTCCTTGATAGGGAAAGTAGTATCCTCTTTATCCACTAAATGGGTCTAGCTTTCCTTTTCAGGATCTCCTATTGAAAGAGTCTGTTTCCGGAAATAAACATAAACATTATTATAAATATGGGCATGAGAAACCAGTTTAAATGCCAACAAGTTTGCTGTTGCATTTCGTATTGGGTACCAGTAAACACTTGGGCAAGCTGATAGCATATATTTCATTCTTTCGGTTGAAGTAATGGACACCGGTAAGTATTCAAAGATGGGAAAGCGCAAGACGCCTCGCCATACACCCCACCAGATTCAACAGCTTGAAGCGTATGACCAACTTTTACTTTCTTTCTTTTTCCTTGTTTCCATTTCGATTTCCCCTTTTTTTTCCTTCTTCATTGGGAGATATTCTGCAGTATTTACACTTTGTAGTCATTATGGTCACTCCAAACTACTGAGCAATATATATGTTATGTTTAGTGAGGGGTTCGTCTGTATTTTAATCTTCTGCCTCACTTATAATTAAGGCTCTATATATTTTGTCTTTTTTTATTTTAATTCTTGTCATCTCTGAAGGGATCTTTTTGATGGGAATATACATATTTTTCAAGGAATGTCGCAATCCAAATGAGAATCAAAAGAGACAGCGTAGTAGAGAATTGGGCCTTGGGCAAAACCAGATCAAGTTTTGGTTTCAAAACAAAAGGAATCAAAGAAAGGTAATGGAGTGTGAGGAGTCTTTTTAGTTTTTCATTTAATTAGATGTCTCTTCTGCTTGGAACATCTTCTGCCTCATTCATGGTACTTGATTTCTTTACATCTACATTATAGGCTCAAAGTGATCAAGTGGATAATAATGCGCTTCATTCAGAAAATGAGAGATTGCAGTATGAAAATCTGGCATTCTCAGAGAGACAGAAGAATGCAATCTGCCCAACCTGTGATGATCATCAACCTTTTGGAGAAGAAGAAAGAAAACTCAACATAGAGAAACTTAGAAGGGAAAATGATCAGTTGAGAGAAGAGGTCAGTTTCTTCCATTGTTTGTCTTCCTTTCGTAATGGTATTTTTGTTTCTACTTTAATTTTAAATCTATAGTTTTGCAGTATGAAAGGATTGCGAACGAGATTACTAGCAGGACAGGGAAACCGATCTCTCATTTGCTATCCATGCCAGCTGAATCGCTTGAACGCTTGCTGAGTTTGCCAGCAAATAAATTCCTTGGCCAACAAAGTGAAAGTTCTTCCATTGTTCCTTGCACCGATTCCAAAAACTCTCATAATTCAGTAGCAGCTGATGAAGCAATTGAGATGAGCAAAAATGATAAAATCATGGTGGTTCAAATAGCCGGCCATGCTTTGAGTGAACTGGCAGAACTTTTGCTTGCAATTGAGCCTCTTTGGGTCCTGTCACCAACTTATGGCAGATATGTTCTTCATTATAAAAATTATTTCAAGCGCTTCTCCATGCAAGACACTTGAAATGCAGGGTTCTCGAATAGAGTCATCGATAGACTTGCTGAAGTACCAATCGCCGCATCAGACTTTGGTTGATATGTTTAAGGATGCAGTAAGCTCTACTTAGCTCTTTGTTTTTATCATGATATAAATCACATACTGTATACTCCACTTGTCTCAAAAGGACTGTGTAGTTGACTTTGCATGCCTATTTAGAAGATAGTTAATTAAAGTCGTTGATCCGAACAAGTTTTCTTGAATCGCCCATACTAATTACAGGACTATTATTGTTATTAATGAGTCACAAAGCTATTTTAACTAGGTATTTTGTTAGGGGAATAATCGAAACAAGAATAACTAATTGTTCCACTTCCAGAAAGGGGACAAACATGCTGAGACATATAAAGATGGTTACCAAGAAAATTGTTTGGAGCTGAGGGAGCATATATATATATATATATATATATATATATATATATATATATATATACTATGATGCTTCGTTTAACCCCGCCATACCCGTGTTGGAGACTCGTATTTAAGTCCTGTTGACCAAGGTCCAACAGGGTAAACCAAAGAATCCGAGCATCATATTATACATATATATATATATATATATATATATATATATATATATATATATATATATATATATATATATATATATATATATATATATGCCTCACACTTTAGTGCATCATAAATTCTCTTTTCATGATTGTATTTGTATACAAAGTTGATTGGCAATTTTGTACAGAGGAAGTGGGCAGATCTTTTTCCAACAATTGTCACGGACGCAAAGATAATTGAAACCCTAGACACTGGAAGCAATGGGGGCTCTTTGAATCTGGTAAACAACCCTCATATTTAGTTTTATTCCATCCTCCCGAATTGGTTATCGAGCGATGACTAACAAAAAGGTACTAATTATGTAGATGTACGAACACATATTCTGTCATCTCTTGTGGCGCCTCGGGAGTTTGTCTTCCTTCGTTATTGCCAACGACTAGTTCCAGGCACTTTTTTCGTCGTGGATGCATCATATGATTTCTCTAGTAAGATCCAGGACTCGCTCCATACCTATTCTTGGAGGTTTCCTTCTGGTTTAATAATCGAAAGCCTTTCCAATGGAAAATCAAAGGTGAGTTTTATCATAAAGCCCAAATCAAAATGTTTGCTATTGTACTAAGCTCTTAGTTGCACATCTGCCATCATACTATTTTTTCAAATATGCCACTGTACTAAAGTTCTCAGATACAAAACTTTCATCGCAATTAGCTTCCATTAGAAATTTAATGGGGAAATTTCAGTCACATCCCCTAAAGTTTCGCCAAATACCAGCGCCTTCCCCTCTCATTTTTCAAAAATAATTCTATCAAATTATCCAATGTTCTTAATATGATAGTTCCATTTAAGTTATTTTCTTGAAGGGGCATAAGAATAAGTTCATATGTTTCGGTTTGACTCAATCACTTGACTGCGTGGAAAATTAACAGCCAATTCGTTAGCACTACTAGATCAGATTGAGCGCAATCTCTGATTCCATTTTTGTGCTGCAGGTTACTTGGATCAATCACGTAAAGTCGACGAATCCCTAAATCATCCCCTTTATAGGAATTTACTGTCAAGTGTACATGGATATGGAGCCACAAGATGGCTTTCTACGCTTGAAAGGATGATCGAAAGATCCCTATATTCTGTGAGGCCAGGAAGTACAAGTTCTCGTGAACTTGGAGAAGGTACTTGTTCTTGACTTGAACTAGATCATTGCTCGTTCATACCCATTTCTCTTCCAAGCCGCTATTACTTTATTCTTGACCATACGGATCTATATCAGAAGCAAATATCTGTTTTTACGGTTATAGTGGGCTTTTAATGTTGTTTGTTTTACAGTGATAAATTCCTTGGAAGTTAGGAGAAACATCATGACTCTTTCACACAGGATGATCAGGGACTTCTGTGCAATATTAAGCATGCCTCATAGATCTGACTTATCACAATCTGCTAACGAAAAGGTCAATATATCGGTTCGAGATAACAAGGAACCTGGACAGCCTCATTGCACGATTGTTTCTGCATCCACCTCCATCTGGCTTCCCCTTACATTTGCAAATCTCTTTGATTTCTTGAGAGATGAGTACAGGAGACCTGAGGTATTATATTATAAATCAACCTTGAATAGATTATTATGATTGAGATTCTTTACAAAGCGATCAAGAGATGCTTGATACAAAATTTTGCTTGTGTAGTTACGAGAAATTATCCCACTCGACTTCAGTGTTTTATCATTTTGGTCGTTGAAGTTAACTAACTTTCCATAGTCAGAATAGCCATTCCATAAACCTTCCTCTGATTTTTTGGACAGAAAACGAGATACAGATCAGTGCTTCAAGTATTTGGGTGTCCTTTGATGGGTATTTTGTTATTTTCCTTGTTTTCTGCCCAAAAAGTATGAAGTGATGTGCGGCTATTTGACTACGAAAGTCAAGTCCAATGACTAAAATATAGAAAAGATGTTGTTTGAGCTTGTTGCTTCTTTAGCAGTGAGTACAATGACATTTGTTTTATACCTTAAAGAATGTTTACAGTAATTAACGATTCTATTTTCTTACTATGCTTCAAAAGTGGGACGTGTTGATCAATCGAGGTCCAGTCAATCGGATTGCAAGCATGCCAACGGGAACTCATCCTGGAAACTGTGTTTCAATTACCCAGGTAACTCTTTGAACTTGATATTTCATCGGTGGATGGATCACATCGAAGATAATCCACAGAAGAAGATAACCAATTTGTTATACTTATGGTCATTACATGATGGCTATGAGATATATTTTACTTAAAATGGAAAGACTTAAGAAATAGAAGCACCTACCAACATTTGATTATCACTATATATAATGAATGACCAAAATATGCAATGTACTTTCACGATTTATAATCAATGCAATGTACTATCTAGTGACAGCTTCATGCAATGTACTTTATCAATTTGTTACAAATAATGCAATTTACGTATTATTTTCACGCAACTTACTTTTTAATTTTGACTCAAATAATGCAACTAAATTGCATTATTTGTAACAATATTAGAAAGTACATTGCATTATATTGTCACTATATAGTACACTACCTTTATTGAAATCGAAGGTATAGTACATTGCATAAGTTGGTAATTATTCCATATACTCCCTTCGTCCCGGCCGATTTAGGATTTTTTGGGCCGGCACGGGGATTAAGGAAAAGGTAAATGTTGTGAGTGTAATTTAAAAATAGGAGAGAGAATGAGTGGAGGGAATAGTAAATTATAATGGTGTTGTGAGTATTAAAATAATGTAGGAGAGAGAATGAGTGGAGAGAATAGTGATTTAAGGTTTCCATTTTGGGCCGTCCTAAATCGGGTGGGACGCCCAAAATGGAAATAAATCCTAAATCGGCCGGGACGGAGGGAGTAATAATTATTCAACTATATGAAATCGAACGACCTAGTGAATCTAATCATATCAGCAGCAAACTAAGAATTTCTTGCCCGGAGTTGTAAAGAAAAAAAATCGAAAGCTGATAAAGAATAGCCAAAAATTTTGGGAAGCTATATAAAGTAGTTATTCAACTATGTCAATATTTCTGTATATTCAAAGAAGAAATGGAATTTACACCAAAAACTGTTCTCTATAGAAACATAGTAGACTGGCTTCATTCCAGTCTCTTCATTGCGCTCATTGTCTCTTAGCTAACTGTCCTCTCATTGGTTTAAGTAAAGTTTATATCATTCATTGTGTTCTTTATGTGAACCAGCCTCATGCTTACACGAGCACATGCTGCTGCATCAAGAGAATAGCATCGACCCGTTAGGTGCCCTTGTAGTCTTTGCTCCTGTAAATACACAGGGCATTGCATCAATTATGGTTGGTGAAGACTTGAGCAAAATACCTATACTGCCCTGCGGGTTCACGATCTCCAGTGACGGCACTCCAAATGGAAAAGGAAGTGCTGGTGCTTCAACAAGCACGGGTATAGAGCACAGGCCATCTGGTTCACTCCTCACACTGACTTACCAGCTGGAAGTAACGGACAATTCAGGATCAACCCACAATCAGGAGGCTGCCAACTTCTTGATTACCCTTGTAACCTCCATCATCCAGAAATTAAAGGTGGCTTTGGGTTACTCTAAATTGGATTGACAGTATGGTTGTGACTATATCAGAAGGCTATTTTCATCTTCTTCTCAGTCTTACCTTAAAAATTGCTTTCTATAGTTTGTGCCTAGACTCACAGATCCCCTCCGTCACAAATTTGACTTTCTTAGACCTGGACTAAGGTTTAGTCAAGTTGAGTTGATTTGTAATTCAAATTTATTTTGTCAAATTTGTGAAACTCTGAGAAATGATTTATAAAAAATTATTTTTCCGTTGGAAATTCAAAAATTGTTATTTACGATTTCATATTCTCTGGAAAAACGGGGTTTAGGGCTTTAAAACAGCCAGATCATCAGTTACAGACTGCAAAGTTCGACCGCGCGTCTGATTGTTGGTGAACCATTCATTCCTATCACAAGAAAAGTGGGGCATACACAGTGAGTAAGCGACTATCTCTCATATAGCCAGAAGGAAAGTGAGGAACACACTCAGGAGCATGCTTCTATTGGCTTGGTGAGTGAAACTCTATTTTACAATTAATGAGCCAATAAACTGATGTTTACTTGCCAACTGTATTGATTCTGTCATTCTGATAAATGTACGAAACAAATAGATTTAGATACTTGACCTTTGAATATTAGGGTCACACTTACTAGTTACTATAGTGGCAAGATGTGAAAGTGAACTTCATCCCAAAGTGATCAACGAAAATTGAAGGACAAAGTGAATTATTAATGTAAAACAATTCACAGCTAGGTATGATCAGAGAAAGAAGATCGGATGTGAAGAAGAAGAGAAGAGAAAAGTAAATAAGATGCATATACACTGGTTGAGAAGAAAATAGTCAGGAAAACAACCTTATTCTCCTTCTTAAGATTAGTCTTTATATCTTTCTACTTATGGGCCATTTACATAGATACCCTTACATTCTAACAGAAACTCTAGTTCCTGGTTTTCTTTTCTGTTAAAAACCTCTTTGTGTATTATGTCTTCCGGAATTAGGGATATTTGGTTAAATATTCAAGTTTGGGCTATTTGCTTATGCTCAATTTTGAAGATAACTAAGATAAGGGGAGGCATGAGCAAATGCTCTATTCAACTTTGGTTCATATAGGTAGAAATTAGAGTGATATGAAGAACTATGAGTGATGTGTTAATTAGCCGCCATATGCAATTGGTAATACCAAAGGATTAATCTGGGCAAAAAAGTAACAAAAAGTATCAGGAATTAATGCCAAGAAAGAGGCAGCTACACCTAGATTATCTCGCTTGAGTCGCCTTCTTGACTGAGGAAAAAATGTCCCCTATCTTTTGACAATAATCGAAAAGTTAGAATTATGATATACTCCCTCCGTCCAGTTACATACTTCACACTTTCTATTTTGGGCGTCCAATTACATACTCCCTCCGTCCCACTTTACTTGGCACCAACTTTTTGGGTGTAGGAATTAAGAAAAAGTGATGTAAGAAAGAGAAAAAGTTAAATGTTGTGAGTATGAAGAATTAAATAGGAGAGAGAGAATGAGTGGGAGGAATAGTTAGGAGAGAGAATGTTGTGAGTGTAAAAGTGAAGTAGGAGAGAGAATGAGTGGAGGGAATAGTGAATATTCTTTTCCATTTTGGGCAGTGCCAAGTGAAGTGGGACGACCCAAAATGGAAATTAGTGCCAAGTGAAGTGGGACGGAGGGAGTACTTCACACTTTGTTTCTTTCCCAAAATGGAAAGGAATCTTTACTATTCCCTCCACTCATTCTCTCTCCTACATTATTTTAATACTCACAACACCATTATAATTTACTATTCCCTCCACTCATTCCCTCTCCTATTTTAATTTCACACTCACAACACTTTCAATATAATACTCACTCATTAATTTACGTGAGTACAGTAACTGTGAAGTAACTACTTGGACGGAGGGAGTATACTCTTGCTCTTAGTGTAATTGACCGCAATCTGATTTTCGGAGGCGTGACCGTTGTAGGATATTTAGAATTCCCGCGCTCCACTCAATTATTTTATTTCATTATTAGGATCTCTTATTCATTGATTCTCTTTTAGAAATTTATTGAAATTTTAAATGTACATTCTCAAAATCTGTTATCCGCCAACACGACGATGTAATATAGATTTAAATGTAGTATTCCCTCACTCCAATTAATGATTTTCTTTCTATTTTAGGATCTCCTATTCAACGAGTCTTTTTATCGAACATTTCAAATATGCATTCACAAAATCTAAAATCCCTCCAAGCGATAACCCAAAATTAGATTTAATGGTAGTATTACTCCATGATTTTATTTTCCTTTTTAGAATCTCTTATTCAACGAGTCTCTTTTCAAAACTTATTGAAGATTCAAATATGCATTCCCGAAATTTAAAATCCATTCAAACGAAGATCCAAAATTAGATTTATATTTAGTATTCCCGTGATCCACTCCATGATTTTCTTTCTTATTTAGGATCTCCTATTCAACGTGTCTCTTTTCAAATATTATTGAAGTTTTAGACATACATTCTCAAAAATTAATTTCCCTCCAAATGAAGATGCAAAATCAGATTTAAATGTTTAAATGTATTTATTTCGTCCGCTCCACTCAATGGCTTTCTTTCTATTTTAGGATCTCTTATTCAAGAAATCTCTTTGCAGAACTTGCTGAAGTTTTAAAATATACATTCCAAAAATCTATCCCTTCAACTAAAGATCCAAAATTATATTTACTTCCGAGTCGTTTTCTTTATAGGAAATGTAGTATTGTCTTCGGTTATACTCAAGTCTCTATCTTTCCTTTTCAGGATCTCTCGTTGAAATAATCTGGTTTTGGAAATAAACTTTATTATAAATGCCCGCGCAAAAAAAGGTTTAAATATCATCAAGTTTAATCTTGCATTTGATATTGGAAACTAGAATACACTTCAGTAACCAGATAAGCAAATATTTCATTCAATCTGTTGGACGAATGGACGCCAGAAATAACTCTAAGATGGGAAAGAGCAAGGCGGCTCGCCATACGCCCCACCAAATACAACAGCTTGAAGCGTATGACCACCTTTTTAATTTTCTTTGTTTCTTTCCAATTCCCATTTCTTCCTCTTCCTTCTGATATTTTCTATAGCGATGCTACTTAGTAGTCACTATGGCCACTCCAAACTCCTGAGTACATATATTCTGTGTGGAGTGGGGTTTGGTTTTTTTACCTTCTGTCTCACCTATAATAAGCTTTGTATATTCTTGTTGTCTTTTCATTTCTTTGTTATAATTTCTTGCTGAGTGCTGAAATAATTTTTTGTTTCTTTGGATGAAAAATGCAGATTTTTTGAGGAATGTCCCAATCCAAATGATAACCAAAAGAGACAACTTAGTAGAAAATTGGGCCTTGAGCAAAGCCAGGTCCAGTTTTGGTTTCAAAACAGAAGGAATCAAAGAAAGGTGATGTAGCCTGTGCAGTCTTTTGCATTTCTCATTTAATTAGATTGCTTGGACAATAATTTTCTGCACCTGGGACATCTTCTGCATCAGTAATTGTATTTGATCTTCTTTACCCGCATCTATGTTCTAGGTTCATAATGATCACTTGGACAATAGTGCGCTTCGTTCTGAAAACGAAAGATTGCAGTCTGAAAATCTGGCATTCTCAGAGGTACTTAAGAATGTCTTATGCCCAGCTTGTGATAATCGTCCACCTGTCGGGGATGAAGAAAGAAGACTCAACATACAGAAACTCAGAAGGGAAAACACTCAGTTGAGAGAAGAGGTTAGTTTTTCCCATTAGTTGTCTTTCTTTCTTAATGGTATTTTAATTCTATTTTATTTCTAAACCAATAATTTTACAGTATGAAAGGATTGCCAATGAGATCACAATCAAGACGGGGAAACCAATCTCTCATTTGCTATCTCTGCCACCTGAATCTCTTGACCACTTGCTGAGCTTGCCAGCAGAGAGCTTCCTTGGCCAACAAAGTGGAAATTCTTCTATTGGTCCTTGCATCGATCCCACAAACTCTCTTAATTTGGTAGCAACTAACAAACCAATTGAGATTAGTGAAGATGATAAAATCATGATGGTTCAAAAGGCCGGCAATGATTTGAATGAATTGGCAGAACTATTGCTAGCATTTGAGCCTCTTTGGGTCATGTCCCCAACTTATGGCGGATACGTTCTTCATTATGGAAATTATTATAAGAGCTTCCCCAAGTCTAGGCACTTGAAATGCAGGAACTCTCGAATAGAGTCATCGAGAGACTTTGCTGTAGTGTCAATCGCCGCATCAGACTTGGTTGAAATGTTTCTGGATACGGTAAGCTTTACGCAGATCTTTGCTTGTATCACAATATAAATTGCATATGCTCCTCCCATCTCAAAAGACTATCTTGTTGACTTTGCACGTATATTTAAGAAGATCATTAGTTAGATACATCTATTCAAAAAAGTTCTCCTGAATTTCCCCTACTTATTATAGGAATTCTGCTGTTGTTAATCTGTTATTGAGTTACAAAGGTATTTAATCTAGCAATCTCGAGGGGCATAACCTAAAACTAGAGTAACTAGGCATACTGCTCATAACTTAGGCCAAATTACATTTATCCCCCCAAAGTATCCACCATATCCCACTTTGCACCCCAGTTTGGAAAGTGGGTCTGTTTGGTACCTTAATTTCCAAATCTCCCACTTTACACCCCAATTTGAAAAATGGGTTTGTTTGGTACCTTAATTTCCTAAATGTCCCACTTTACCCCTGACACTTTCCAAATCGTCCCATTTTACCCCTGGTCAAGTCATGTAGGAGAGCAAAGTGGGACGATTTCAAAATTAAAGTACCAACTAGACCCACTTTTAAAACTGGGGCGCAAAGTGGGATTTGGTGAATATTTTAGGGGGGTAAATGTAATATGGCCTAATGATCAAAAGTCCCTTTTCATATTTGTATACTAAGTTTGCTGATAATTTTGTACAGAGGAAGTGGGCTGATCTTTTTCCAACAATTGTCATGGAGGCAAGGATCATTGAAACCCTCAACACTGGAAACCTTGGTGGCTCTTTGCATCTGGTAAACAACCTTTTAACTCAGCGTTATTGCATCATCTAAGGAATAAGTTGTTGAACGAGTTGACTAACTAAGATGACATTTCGTAGATGTATGAGCGAACACATATTTTGTCATCGCTTGTGGCGCCTCGGGAGTTTGTCTTCCTTCGTTATTGCCAACAAATAGACACAGACACTTGGTTGATCGCGGATGCGTCATATGATTGCTCTAGAGAAATCCAAGATACGATGCCTACCCGTTCATGGATGTTCCCTTCTGGGCTAATGATTGGAAGCCTCCCTGATGGAAAGTCAATGGTGAGTTCTTTCAAATTTGAGACTTCAATTTGAGGGTTTTTTTTTTTTATTGAAATGGCATAAAGAACATGTATATATGTTTCTGTTTGAGTTGATCACTTCGCCCCATGGAATTGTACAGCCAAATTATTAGCACTCCTAGATTAGATGAAGTGCAAGCTCTGATTCCATTTTTGTACTGCAGGTTACTTGGGTTGATCACGTAGAAGTCGATGGGTCCCCAATTGATCCACTTTATAGGGATTTAGTGTCTAGTGCACATGGATTTGGAGCCAAGAGATGGCTCTCTACTCTTGAAAGGATGATCGAAAGATCCCTATATTCTTATAGTCCAGGAATTACAAGTTCTCCTGAATTCGAAGAAGGTACTCGTTCTTGATTCAAACTAAATTGTTGCTCGCACATACCAGTTTCCCTTCTAAATTATAAGTAGTTTAGTCTTGACCATGAGGATATATATCAGCAAGTAATTTTGGTTTTTTATAAGGTTATGGTGGAGGGCGAGCCTTGGCGCAACGGTTAAGTTGCTCCTTTGGTGACCATAAGGTCACGGGTTCGAACCTTGGCGAACAGCCTCTTGGCAATTGTCAGGGAAAGACTCTAGCAAATGGTTCCCTCTCCCAACCCCCGCTTGGCGGGGAGCGCTTGGCGCACCGGGGTTTGCCCTTTTTATAAGGTTATGGTGGGTTTCTAATTGTCTTTGTTTTACAGGGATGAGTACTGTTGAAGGTAGAAAAAACATTATTGCTCTTTCTCACCGGATGATCAGGGAGTTCTGTGCAATCTTAAGCATGCCTGAGAGATCAGATTTATCGGAATTTTCGAAGTACAAGGTTAGGATGTCCGTCCGTGGTAACAATGGACAAGGACAACCACAATGCATGATTGTTGCTGCATCCACCTCTATTTGGCTTCCGCTTACATTTGAAAATGTATTTAATTTCCTGAGAGATACCTGCAGAAGACCTAAGGTATCGACCTTCAATTTAATAATTATGATCAATTTTCATTACAAAGACATCAAGAAAGGCTTGATAAAAAAAAATGGCCAAATTTAGTTATTTGGTGTGACCTTTGAAGGGTATTTAGTTATTTTCCTGGTTATCTGTTCAAATAGTAGTATTATGGAAGTGATATTGTGGTTATTTTGATCACGAAAGTTGAGTCCAATGACCAAAATAACAAAAAGAAGGCATTTGATCTTGTTGCTTCTTTAGCAAAGTACAATGGCCAAATTTGTATTGAACCTCAAGAATGCTTAGAAGTACTAACGATTCTGATTTTCTTTCTGTGTTTCAAAAAGTGGGATTTGATGCTTAATCGAAGTCCAGTCAATGAGATTGCACATATGCTAACGGGAACTCATCCTGGAAACGGTATTTCAATTATCAAGGTAACTCCTATTTCATTAATGGATATATCACACTGATGACTACTCACAGAAGATGATATCCAATTAGATGTTAGCTTTATTCTATATTGTCCTTTTCATCTATTTATGCTAGTTCGTATCATTCATTATGTTTATTTATGTAAACCAGCCTCGTATTTTCGAAGAGCAGAACAAGGTGCTGCTTCAAGAGAACAGCATTGACCCTTTAGGTGCCCTTGTAGTATTTGCCAGTGTAGAGACTGCGATCATCAAAGCAGTTATGAAAGGTGGGGACTCGAGCAAAATACCAATACTACCCTGCGGATTCCTAATCTCGGGTGACAAGGGTCCAAATGGAGAAGGAAGTACTGGTGGTTCAACGAGCACAGGCGTAGGGAGCAGCAAGCCATTTGGTTCCCTGGTCACTTTGGCATTCCAGTTAGAGATAAGGGGCAATGCAGAATTAATAGAGACTCAGAAGGCGGGTGCCAAAACCTTGAACAACCTTGTGCTCTCCATCATCAGAAACTTAGAGGTGGCCTTTGGTTGCACCTAATTGGATTGACCGTATGGTCAATTTTGATCAAAGATTTATAAGAATTTACTTGTCTTTTGCAAATTCAAAAGTTGCTATTTGTAGTATTCATTTTATTTATGTGATTAAAATTTTATTTATGTTTGTGTGTGGATCAATGGTAAAAGAAAATACTTTCTTTGTCCCAAGTCTCATGATAAAAGTACTCTCTTTTTTGGATGTCTCCTTTTTTCTTAAAACACAACTACTATCATGTACTGGGATACTTTTTAATATATATATATATATATATATATATATATATATATATATGATGCGACTATGAAAAATGGAGTTGGGCCCGAATAAGGAACAAGGCCCAACAGGTACAAATGGGCCCAATACGCTTAGAACGAGTATTAAAATAGGCTCAGGGTAGTGAGGCGACATGTGAGAGTAAGGTTAAGTGGGATACAGACCTTAGGGAATTGTAATTTGAAGACGGCGTGGTCAATGGCGAGAACCCCGATAACGAGGGGGTTGGAACTGGCGGCATTCCGAGTATTGCCGCCTATCCTTCAATTGTTGCCTGGCGACTTGTGTGAAAGACAATCCTGAGCGACGTTAGCCTGACGTTTGGGCCCACTATCAACCGTCAACTGTAGAGTGATTTGACAAGGTGAATAGTAAAATATCACTAACTTTGGAGGTGGTTGAGGACCCTTGGTGGATGGTTGACAAGTGTCCCCAATGTGCAAGGCACATGGGGCTTGGTAGTATAAAACATGAGGAATGGTGCCATTTCAAGGGTACGTACTCTCTTTACTCTCTAAGCTTTCTCTCTCTAGAAACCTCCATTATTGTTTATCATTTCAGGCAGAAATTTTACTCTCACTCCGGAGGGGTTTTGCCGGAGCCACCCCCGGCCTAGTTAACGTGTTTGCATGTGTGTAGGAGACCTAGTGAAGGAGGAGCAGCCGGAGTATCTTTTCTTTCAGTTCCTGTGCAACCAAATTTGTTTGGCAGCATCAGAGTTCTTGCAGTTCCCAAGTGTGATTAGATTCTAAGGCTGTTGAGTGACTCTCAATTATTGACAAAATGGGTTTAGGCAATGGACTTGGGCAAGGATGCAATGGTTGGTGTTGCTGTGCTGCGTGGGTTGATGAGGCGGGCGCCCCATCTGGACGAGGCGGGCGCATGAATGGCCGAATGGGTGGCCTGGTCTCTGGTCTTGAGGCGGCCGCATGAGCCTTGGTGAGGCGGCCGCATCGTATGCCGAAGGTTGGCATTGTTTTGCTTCAATTCCAGGCGGGCGCCTGGCTTCCTTGAGGCGGGCGCCTCACGGCGTCGTCTGCTGGATCGTGGGCTGGGCTTGGCCGGTTCCCTTGGTTGTTGCAGCTTGGTTTTGCCCTAGTTATTAATATTGCTATTTTGTCATTGTGCCTCCTGTAACCTTGAATAGTGAGAGATAGAAACTTGCTAGGGATTCACCATTGAGAGATTGTGAGATTGTGTGATTGTTTTTCACCTTGATCATCTCCTTGTACTCTTGATTGATTTAGTGGATTGTTCTCCGTCGCCCGTGGTTTTTTACTCCTCTTGTTTTGAGGGGTTTTCCACGTAAATCTCTGTGTTCTTTGCTTGTTATTGTTTTCGTATTTCTATTTCATATTTGTGTTCATCTTTGCATAGCAATTATAGGCCATTGTTTCCCAACAAAGGCTTTTAGTTCCAAATCCACAGCATTGCACCAATTTAGATCTTTTAAAGACTGAGAATAACTGGGAGGTGAGGCTCAGTATAAGGAGATGATTTACAAATGAAAGAATAATAGGAAGGAGAAATAGAAGAATAAGAGATAGAAGCTGAGAAGGAGAAATTATAATTTACAGGAGTAGAATGTGCAGATGAACTTGGAGAGGTGATAAATTTGTAAAGTCCTTGTATTTGGATGGGAAAACCCTACGTCTAACAGGTCTTGACACAACAGGAGAGATGGGAGAAGGAAGAGAGTCAACAACAGACTGATGAACATGAGAAGGAATGGAAGAGGGAACAGAAATAGGAGGAGCAAGATCAGTCACAATGCTACAAGAGAGTGAGAAGAATTGTTAGGAAAAGGAATACTACACTGTTTAACCCCATGCAACTTGTGCCAATCAGGGAAAGCATGTAATAAAGAAGCAATTAGGCTTTGTGTGGCCAGTACCACCACAGTGATCACACATCAAACTTGCTTTGTTGAAAGGTTTCTTCCCTGCAGCAGCATTATTATGCTTCTGGTAACTAGTCATTGGAGCATTGGATTTAGCATAAAGAGCCCTAGTAATATCTGAAAGAGGCAAATTGTGTGGAGAGACAATGGAGCATTCGCGAAGCTTTTCATCCTGAATAACAGAGAGAGTGTGGCACTAATGTTTGGCAATGGACTCACATCATTGAGCAAACAAGAGATAATCATATCATTGCATTGCACCTTTGCCAAGACATCAGATACTTAGGCTCCGTTTGTTTCGCGTAAAACATTTTTCAGAAAATGTTTTCATGTAAAATGATTTCATGTAAAAAGGTTTCCTTGTAAAATGTTTTCATGTAAAAAGATTTCCATGTAAAATGTTTTCTTGTAAAATATCATGGTCTTGTTTTCAGTTGTTTGGCAAATTTGCCGAAAATATTTTCCGGAAATGTCACTTTTTTTTTATTAATTTAAATCAACTTTGGAAACCGCCCCACCCACCCCCTGCCTACCCCACCCCCCTACCCACCCCCCCCCCAAATTTTTTTTTTAATTTTTTAATAAAAAATAAATTTTTTTTTTTTTTTTTTGGGGGGTGGTAGAAATGTAAATAAAAAATTGGGGGGTGGGTGAAAGCGGTTTCAAAAAATTTTTTTTTGGGGGGGGTGGGTGGGGGTGGGGTAGGCGGGGGTGGGTGGGGCGGTTTCCAAAAAAATTTTTTTTTTTGGGGAGTGGGGTGGGTAGGGGTGGGGTAGGCGAGGGGTGGGTGGGCGGTTTCCAAAAAATTTTTTTTTTTTTGGGTGGGGTGGGGGTGGGGTAGGCGGGGGGTGGGTGGGGCGGTTTCCAAAAAATAAAAAAATAAAAAAAAATTTGGGGGGTGGGTGGGGCGGTTTCCAAAAAAAAATAAAAAATTTTTTTTGGGGGGGGTAGGGGTGGGGTAGGCGGGGGTGGGTGGGGCGGTTTCCAAAAAAAAAAAAATTTTTTTTTTTTTTTTTGAGAGAGGAATAGGGGGTGGGGTAGGTGGGGCGGTTTCCAAAAAAATAAATTTTTTTTTTTTTTGAGATGGGGGTGGGTAGGGGGGGTGGGATAGGCGGGGGTGAGTGGGCGGTTTCCAAAAAATAATAAAAAAAAAAAAAAAAATTGGGGGGGAGGGTGGGGGGTGGGGTAGGTGGGGTGGTTGGGGCGGTTTCCAAAAAAAAATAATTTTTTTTTTTGGGGGTGGGGAGGGTGGGGGTGGGGTAGGCGGGGTGGGTGGGCGGTTTCCAAAAAAAAAAATTTTTTTTTTTTTTTTTTTTTGGGGGGTGGGGGTAGGGTGGGGGGTGGGTGGGCGGTTTCCAAAAAAAAAAATTTTTTTGGGGGTGGGGTGGGGTGGGTGTGGCGGTTAAATTTTTTTGGGGGGTGGGGTGGGGTGGGTGGGGAGTAGGCGGGGGGGTGGGTGGGCGGTTTTCAAAAAAAAAAAAAATTTTTTTGGGGAAGTGGGTGGGGCGATTTCCAAAAAAAAAATTTGGGGGAGGGGGTGGGTGGGGGGTGGGGTAGGCGGGGGTGGATGGGCGGTTTCAAAAAAAAAATTTTTTTTTTTTTTTTGGGGTGGGGAGTGGGGGTGGGGTAGGCGAGGGGTGGGTGGGGCGGTTTCCAAAAAAAATAAAAAATAAAAAAAAATTTTGGGGGGTGGGTGGGGGGTGGGGTAGGCGGGGGTGGGTGGGGCGGTTTCCAAAAAAAAAAAAAAAAATTTTTTTTTGGGGGGGGGGGGTGGGGTAGGCAGGGGGTGGGTGGGGCGGTTTCCAAAAAAATTAAAAAAAAATTTTTTTTTTTGGGGGAGGTGGGGGTGGGGTAGGCGGGGTGGGTGGGCGGTTTCCAAAAAAAAATAATTTTTTTTTTTTTTTTGAGAGAGGGTGGGGGGTGGGTAGGGGGTGGGATAGAGCGGGGGTGGGTGGGGCGGTTTCCAAAAAAATAAAAAAATAAAAAAAAAATTGGGGGGGGAAGGGTGGGGGGTGGGGTAGGCGGGGTGGGTGGGTGGGGCGGTTTCCAAAAAAAATAATTTTTTTTTTTTTGGGTGGGGGGTGAGGGTGGGTTGGGGGTGGGGTAGGCGGGCGGGTGGGGGCGGTTTCAAAAAAAAAAAAAAAAAAAAAAATTTGGGGGAGGGTGGGGGGGGGGTGGGTGGGCGGTTTCCAAAAAAAAAAAAATTTTTTTTTTTGGGGGGAAGTGGGTGGGGGTGGGGTAGGCAGGGGGTGGGTGGGGCGCTTTCCAAAAAAAAAAATTTTTTTTTGGGGGGGGGTGTGGGGTGGGGTGGGTGGGGGCAGTTAAATTTTTTTTTTAATTATTATTATTATTATGTTGTACCGAGCGTAATATGAGTTGTACATTAAGGCCAAGAACAAGAGTTGTAAAATGATTTACGAATTTGAAATTGGTAAATCATTTTACAAAGAAAACCTCCTTTTTTTACATCCTTGTAAAATGTTTTACATTTGACTTTCTTTTACAAGTGGTTACCAAACACTCGAAAGTAGGTAAAACATTTTTCGGAAAACATTTTACTTGAAACAAACACCCGAAAACAAGGAAAACATTTTCCGGAAAATGTTTTCCATGAAACAAACGGAGCCTTAGATTTTGCATTAGGTTTTCGATTTTGTCCGGTGACCATACCTAGTTTGGAGTTTGGACTTAGAAGACAGAGCAACAGTCATGGCTCTTCGCCATTAACTGTAATTTTTACGAGTAAGGATATTTGTAACCAGAATCATTCATGGATGATCATTCAGTTGAAAAATTGACAGATTTAAAAAAAAAACAAAAAAATCTAGCATATTTTTAAGCAGTATAACAATTTTAAAAAATATATATATATTCAAAAATAAATATCAGATTTTATTTTAAAAGAATTTAACATGTTTTTAAGCAGTATAACAATTTTTTAAACCACAAAATTGAAAAAATGTCAGAAATGGGATTTGAACCCACGCCCTCTTACGAAGACCAGAACTTGAGTCTGGCGCCTTAGACCACTCGGCCATCCTGACTCGTATGCAATTTTTGAACAATTTTAATTTAATAAAATATTATTCTTTGATTTTTTTTGTAATGCAATAATTATTTTAGAATGAATAAAAATGAAATTATAACCTTTATTAATTAGGAATATCAAATATAATAATTAGGAAGTAGTAATGTTGAATATCGTGCTTTTATTGCGTGTTAAATGCAAAACAGGTCAATTAAAGTTAGTATAAAATAAAAGACCAAGTGGAAGAACTGCCATCTTACCAATAGGAATTACCAATTTATAATTTTTTTAAGTATTACTCCCTCCGTCCCTAAAGACCGAAAGATTGTTCCATTTGCCATTTTGACTTGTCTTAAAAAGTATGTCCCATTTTTAAACTTAGACATGAATGTTAGTGCAAATTTACTAAGGTACAAAAAGGTGAAGTTTTTTCTTAATAATTGCAAAATGTACAAAGGACAATATTTTAGGGAGGAGCGAGTATGAAATATTGTTGCATCAAATCTGTAGTTCAACTCAATCTGGCTAATGGCTAAGAGTAGTACTCCCTCATTCCCTAAATCCCTAAATGTTTGTCACATTTGACTTTTCAAACATTTTAATTTAGTGATTTTGAAGCTTTAATTTTGGTTATTTTTACGAACGCTTTGAAAATTATTGATAATATACACCGTCGTTATGTAATACTCTGTCCCTAAATGTTACAAGTTTTGAAAATTTAGTGATTTTGAAGCTTTAATTTTGAAAATGAGACTAACTTTTCGAAACAAAGGAAAAGAGGAAATGAGACAAACATTTAGGAACGGAGGGAGTATATACAAAACATATAGCCCGGCCCGGCCCGGCCCGGCCCATTAGGTTAGGTCACTAAGGCGGACGATTTGAGCCCCCAAAATTTTAGTCTATTTTAGGGCCCTAAATTTCTAGCTAAGTTATATATAGGGAATTGTTATTCACACGCACACAATATTATTGAATACTTTCGCAATGACCATTATTACAAAAATAACATCAATTTAAATGACCATATCCCTTCAAATTTAAAAAATACCAAATTTGAATAAATAGTTCCATCTTCTTTCCCTTCCATCTTCTTCCTCTTCCATCTTCTTCCAGTACCGTCGTCCCTCCCCCAACCCATCACCACAACCTCGAAAATCAAAACCCCCATTCTTTCGGGAACTTCACAAATGAAAATCATTTTCCACCTGAAAAAAAAACGAAGGCTTCTCTTTCGTCTTCTAACTTCAACGCAAGTCCTGCAACATCAGCGAGGGACGAAAAAGCAGCAACTCACGAGAGGATGCCATGGAAGATGAATCAAGGGAGGTTGATTTTTCAGATTTTTTTAACCGGAAATCATGGTAAAATGTCGAAATAATGGTGTAGGTCATGACTCTAGAATCCTAGCCAAATTATTTTGGGCTATGACTTTGTGGTAGTTGTATTTGACGAGTCAAAATTTTTGAAATACTCTCTCCTTCCCAATAAAAGCTTCACTAATTACCCAAAATGACGTTTCGTTAGAAGCTTCACCTTTTCTTTTTTGATAAAGAATCTTTACTATTTCCTCCACTCATTCTCTTTCCTAATTCACTATTACACTCACAACACTTTTCAAATTTACTATTTTCTCCACTAATTCTCTCTCCTATTTTCAAATCACACTCACAACATTTTTTCTTCCCACCAATTTTCTTAATTTGCATGCCGAGCCAAAAGAATGAAGCATTTAGTGGGACGGAGGGAGTATTTTTTTCTTCCCACCAATTTTCTTAATTTGCATGCCGAGCCAAAAGAATGAAGCATTTACTGGGACGAAGGAAGTATAATTATTGTGTTGCCATTTAGGTGCGGGTTTAAAACCGTATGTGACCGTTGTTTTAGAATTTTGGTTGTAACCAATATGGCTTCACAGTTGATGGCTACAAAATGATGAGCCTGAGTTTTCAAAACTTTTGCAATATTTCCTTCAGTTATTTGAGGCCTGACATTTTTAACCCTAGTAATCGGCTTAAACTTCAGTTTTAATCATCATTGTTTGTTTTTAGTAGTTTTAATCACGAGAATTGTTATTCATCCCCGCAAGTTTACTTAATACCCCACATTACTAAGTTTACTTCTAAAAATTGAAACTATACTCTCATTAGTTCTATTATACCCTCTAAAATCATTCAATAAACACCTCCTAAACTATCAAAACAACAAGACTTCACACCGTCAACACCGCCATCTGCCATCGTCGACCTCCACCACCATCACAATCTCTCTCTCTCTCTCTCTCTTGCTCTTCTTCTCCTTTTCAATGTTTTCCCCACTTCACAAACCTTCACGCCATGGGTACCGTCTCTCCAGATCTACACGCCGTCGTCCATCCACCACCTTCGACGACCTCCGACGTCCCTTGACCTTCTAGGTCGTCTCTCTCTCTCTCTCTCTCTCTCTCTCTCTCTCTCTCTCTCTCTCTCTCTCTCTCTCTCTCTCTCTCTCCTATGTAATGTGTAAGTGTGAGTCTTTGTGTTTGAATGGAAGATTTGTGTGTTTTGAGTTTAGATCTAGAAACTATGGTCTAAATCGAGGGTTACTTGTGTGATTTTGTACAGATTTGTGTTTAGTTTATGCAGATTTGGGTCTGTTGAGAAGTGTTTGAGGGATGCTAAAATGGACAAGAATAGTGTCCACGATGTTGTTCTTGTTGGTGGGTCAACTCGGATTCCAAAAGTTCAGCAATTGTTGCAGGATTTCTTTAATGGCAAGGAGCTTTCTTTTTTTTTTAATGGCAAGGAGCTTTGCAAGAGTATTGATGATGCCAAAATCGTCAAATCAGCCCAAATCCAAGCGTTGAATGCTCCGGCGATTGCAAGGCCTGAAAATAAGAGAAAACACGTAAACTAAGCCGGGGCGGATCCGACTAAAGGCCCTCCGGCGTGAGAGTAAGTTCACGGTTGATATTAGAGAAATCAAATTGACAGAGTTTCTCCAATGTAAAAAGTAACGTACCGAATAATGAGCCATGGGGCTTGTATTTATAGGAATGGATAGATAGAATCCATGTTGGAATGAACTTGTAAAGAGATAAGATATAATTCTAATAGAATTATATCTGTTAAGGAGTCATTGTTTGACTTGAATTGATGTTGACAAGTATAATCCTGATTGGATCATGGCTGTATAATCCTTGCTGAATAAGGATTGTATGTTCTGATAACCGGAACGCCGAGGAACACAAATGTTTTACCTCGGCCTTAACAAATAGACCGAGGTAAATGATTCTGCTTCCTTGTCATTTGGAGATTGGCCGGTACGGTGATATGCCGAGGTAAATGATTTAGTTTCCTCGTCATGGTGGAGAATGCCGAGGTAAGAACTTTAGTTTCCTCGTCTCTTGCTGCATGCCGGCCCAAACATGTTGTTATAAGAATTTGAGATAAACGCTCCTTGTCATATGAGGAAGACCCTACTCGGCCCTGATACTTGGTTATTTAGATAATATTCATGGCCCAATTCAATTAGGCCCAGCTTGAGCAAACCCATATTCGTATCTCGGTTTATACTGTTCAGTGGCCCCCGACTTTCTAGCTCGGATTAGGACGAGTAGAAAGTCATCTCGTCCTCGTCATATGGATGGAATACGAACGGTTTTGACACGTGTCCTCGGCGTCGCTTCATATAACTGACGGTTGCCATTCTGGGGCCCCCCAGTCTTGTCACGCCTTGAAACCGTCAATTCGCATTTAATTCTTGGGGCGCCCGACCCGGAATGTTTACTTTACCCATGGGTTTAACCCGATTGAGGGGTATAAAAAGCTAAATCCTTCTCATTATACTCTTTACGAACCCCAAATACTCAAGAGCAACTACCAAGGTTCAGGCGACAGTAATTCCGGCGACCTTGATCTTGTTCGACCCAGTTTCCGGCGAGCTAGCTTTCTGTTGTGATTCCATCAACCTCTTCAAACTCAGGTATGAAATTTATCCCCTTTTGTGCATTTTGAATCTGATTTCCATCTTCTTAGGGTTTGTTGGGAAGAATCTTGAACACACCAAGAACTGGCAAACCTCCATTGTTAAAGAATGAAGCTTTTCTTCATCAATTCAAAAAACTTCAAACTTTTTGATTTTCATTGTATTTTGTATGGACTTTCTTGAATATTGAATGAACTCCCCCTTTTATTTTTGATTCCCCTTAGAAATGGCTCGTTCTTGGGACCATTCTCCCCGATTCCGTTATGGATATCATACTGGAAATTTGAGGGTCTATCGTAGAGAGAGAGGTCCATGGTTGATGCTCACTCTGGATGATGTAAGCAAGCAGTTAAGAGGTTATGGTCGAACTCGTCTATTCCTCCAATACCCTGACTCCACAAGAATAGATAGGATTGAGTCTGGTTCACCCAACATTATAGTTTTTGAGGATAGGGCTGAGATGATGGAGCACATCGATCTGTTCTACCCGGCCTCTGATCGCGAAATGCGTGAGCGCCTGAGAGGTACGGCTCCCTCCTCGGCCTTATTAAATGACGAGGAGGGGAAGCTCCCCTTTTCTTTGTCTTGTCTTCAGCCATGGAAATGGCATAAGCCACCTTGTACAATTCGGCCTTGGAATTAGGTTCCCTGGCTGAGAGTTCATAAATGAGGGGGCCCGATTTTAACCCAGAGTTGAAGCAAACTATGACCTCCCTATCAGTGAGGCTTTCTTCAACTTGGTCAGCCATTTTTCGGAACCTATTGTAGTAGCTGAGGGTGGTCTCTCCCTTCCCTTGCTCAATGTTGGCCAAGTCGGTTAATCTCATCTTCCTCTTCCCAGTTGGCAAAATGATCTAAGAACATTCTCCTCATGCCCCTCCAAAGAATCGATGCAACCTTTCTTGAGCTCACGGAACCAGGTCAAAGCTGTTCCGGAGAAGGTGCTCGCGAAAGCTTTGCGCGAGCAAGTCATCGCAGTGGTGAGGAGATTCATGGTTTGTTCGAAACTTTGCACATGGTCCTTGGCGTCGGATGGTTCCGTTGTATTTCTCGAAATTTGGGAGCTTGAGGTTAGGATGGGGAGGTGCAGCGGTTATCCTCAAGGAAAACGGACGGGTGGCCCAATCATAATCGTCGTCATTATATTTCTTTCCCGTCTCCATATCATCCGGCCTTTGCTTCAACGGCTCCCATTGCTTTGTTTCTATTCCCTTCTCAACGCTTTGCTTGAGCGAGTGCTTCGTTGGGAGCTTACGTCGACTTGTCTTTGGGCGATCATTCACCCTACTATACTCCGCTTCATGTCGGTGGCCATCACGTTTGGAGGGGCCTTATCACGTCTTGGTTCCGTGTCTTGTGCGCCAAGTATCATCCTGTAGGGCTCTGGGGTCCTTGGCCTAGCAAATTCTCGATGCCGAGGACGAGGAGAATCCGGTCGACGAGGACGATGAGAATCTGAACGACGAGGACGAGGAGAATGCTGGTCGACGAGCTCGAGGAGAAGGGGACGCCTAGGTGTCATGACAAGACGAGCAGGGATAGGCGCCTATTCAAGCCGAGTCTTGTCCTTAGGTCCCCTGGAGTTCACTTCCTCTTCCCTAGGAGTTAATTGGCTTCTCGGGTCGACCACGGGATCCTTCGCTTACCGGTATGCCGAGGACGAGGAGAATCCACTGGGCCGGCATTGGTAGTTCGAGCGGTCTTCGAGGAGGAGCACGATGCTCTCCCTGTTCCTTTCTCAAAGGTGGGCCCGCCCGATTGATGGCACAATGAATGGAGCCATGGAATGATCTGGGTCCATTTGCAAAAGAGCAACTTGTGTTTCATACATCCTTTGCAAAGTCTCCATTTGTTTGTGTAACAAAGAGCGTCGGTCAACGGGTTGAGATCCTCCTGCTTGACCGGCGTCGGCATTCTTTGTTTTCTTCCTTCCTGCTTGCTTCCCACGAGCACGAGTAGGACGAGGAAGGTCATTGCCCTCTCCCTCGGCATTTGCCTGACCCATGGAACGAAGAGTCATGGCAAGGGGAGGAATGGCATCAGTCTGAGGTAGAGGAGGAGGAGGAGGCAAGGGCTCCTCGGTTCCGTGTTTCCCATTCACTTGGGTGGGATCCTCATTTGTAACACTTGTGAATTGTCCGTCCATTATGAATCACAAACAGAGTATTAAGTGCAAAATTTTCCAAAAATCACAATTTCACCAGAACCGAATTTATGGCTAAAATTAGGGCAAATTTTAACCAAAAACAATCAGCCAATTGTGAATTTTTTTAACGCAAATAACTCAAGCCAAAACTGGGTCGGAATTTTAACGCCAAAAATGCCTTCAACGGAATCTGGGTAAACTCCGGTTACAACTTGCGAACTCCGGTGGCTTCAAGAACAGAGTTTTACCGATCCAAAAATTCCGTTCCAAGAAAGAACAAATTCGGCAAGAAAATTGGCTTTAAGCGAGCGTTTTCCAGGCCAAACAATGGGTGTTTGAATCGATTTCCCGGCAATGGAACCAATTGATGATGCCAAAATCGTCAAATCAGCCCAAATCCAAGCGTTGAATGCTCCGGCGATTGCAAGGCCTGAAAATAAGAGAAAACACGTAAACTAAGCCGGGACGGATCCGGCTAAAGGCCCTCCGGCGTGAGAGTAAGTTCACGGTTGATATTAGAGAAATCAAATTGACAGAGTTTCTCCAATGTAAAAAGTAACGTACCGAATAATGAGCCATGGGGCTTGTATTTATAGGAATGGATAGATAGAATTCATGTTGGAATGAACTTGTAAAGAGATAAGATATAATTCTAATAGAATTATATCTGTTAAGGAGTCATTGTTTGACTTGAATTGATGTTGACAAGTATAATCCTGATTGGATCATGGCTGTATAATCCTTGTTGAATAAGGATTGTATGTTCTGATAACCGGAACGCCGAGGAACACAAATGTTTTACCTCGGCCTTAACAAATAGACCGAGGTAAATGATTCTGCTTCCTCGTCATTTGGAGATTGGCCGGTACGGTGATATGCCGAGGTAAATGATTTAGTTTCCTCGTCATGGTGGAGAATGCCGAGGTAAGAACTTTAGTTTCCTCGTCTCTTCTTTGCATGCTTAGGCCCAAACATGTTGTTATAAGGCTGAGA